>JAQQSO010003146.1:0-13802 GCA_028658305.1 Pachyuromys duprasi
ATTCTACAGTCCTCTACAGAGAGTTCTCTGTTTAGCTCCATATCCCATTTTTTAATTGGATTACTTGATTTGTTGCTGTTTAACTTCTTGAGTTCTTTATATATACTGGATATTAGCCCTCTGTCAGATATAGGGTTGGTGAAGATCTTTTCCCAGTCTGTAGGCTGTTGTTTTGTTTTGATGACAGTGTCTTTTGCTTTACAGAAGCTTTTCAGTTTCATGATGTCCCATTTATTGATTGTTGATCTTAGAGCCTATGCTGTTGGTGTTCTCTTCAGGAAGTTGTCTTCTGTGCCAACGAGTTCAAGGCTCCTCCCCACTTTTTCATCTAATCGATTTAATGTGTCTGTTGTTATGTTAAGGTCTTTGATCCACTTGGACTTTAATTTTGTGCAGGATAATAAATATGGATCTTATTTTCAATAGCTTCTTGATTTTAGATTTAAATCATTTCTCCACTTTGACTTTAATTTTTGATCACACCTTATGCACGAACATCTCCTACTTGTAATACTGAATCTAAAACATATATCAGTCTCATCTCATTTTAGAGCCATTGACAACTTCTGCATCTAAATTACCACTCACACTGAACTTAGTTTCAGCAAAAGACTTCTAATAAAGACCATATTTCTTATTCCCTTTTTACTGATTTTTCATAAAGAAAATTTTTAAAGATCCAAAAACTCAAACTAGATAATACTATGTTTTCAGTACATTTGCTTTAAAAATGGAGTAAAACCCCAAAGCCTTCTTAATGGCCTGTAGACTAGCTATGCTAATAACCTTCCAAATTCATTCTTTATTCATATAACTTATAGTATTTCTTGTTCCATGGCTGCCTCATTCAGCTTCTCTCTGTTGTCCAAAAGCACCAAATTTTTTCCAGTCTCAGATTATTTTCTTCATGAAGCTCCTTCTGCCAGAAATACTTTCTCATCTTTTTAAATAGCTTCGCTTCACCAGTTAATATTATTTTAAATGTCACTTTGAATCAGGCCTTACCTCTCTTGTTTAAAATGAGGGACAGGTGTTAAAAAATGAATTTTTAAAAACATTTCTTCATTATCATCTATCATAATACAATATTTCTTTTCTGAACCATAACTGATTACAATTTGCAATTCATGTTTTGTTTTCTTACATTATTGTGTATATTCAATACCAGAATGTAATTTTTCAAAATATAAAAGAGAATGTATGTGTATTTTTCAAATATTTAGTATGGAATGACTAGTTGTAAGAAGGATGAACTATTTTCAAATGACTTTTTAATAGTTAGAAACTCATTATCTCTGCTTTTCTTTGAAGTGTGCTAGTATATTAATATTTCTCATGAACCTAAAAAGCTTTGTACATCACAGGAAACAATCAACTGAGTAAAGAGGAAGCTCACACAGTGGGAGAGAATCTCTGCCAGTGTCTACACCAACCTTGGATTAATATGCAGAATATATCAAAAACTCAAAAATCAAAGAATCAAGAAAACAAATGATTCAGTTAAAAACCAAGCTATGTACCTGAACATTGTTATCAAAATATAAAAGAAAACAAGCATCAAAATTGCCTGGATCCTTTTCCTCTGTGGACAGGCAAGGGCACATCGCCAGGAAGAAGTGATCAAAGAGCAGGCAACAGAGTTCATAACAGAGGCAGCCCCTGCTCCTCTTACTAGGGAACCCATATGGAGACTGAGCTGCCTCTTGGTTACATCTGAGTAGGGTAATGCAAATTAAAACCACTTAGATTTCGTCTCAGCCCAGTGAAAATAGATAGGTTCAAGCAAATAACTAAAAGAAAATGCTGGTGAGAATGTGTGGAAAGGAGAACCCTCATTCTCTGTTGGCAGGATTGCAAGCTAGTGCAGGCACTCTATAAATTGGTGTGGAACATTTACACAAAGCTAAAAGTATATGTACAGTATAACCCAGTGATGCCACTTCTAAGTATCCTCTTACAGAGATCTTTCTCAGTCAGTTTTTTGCCGCTTTATTCACAATTATTGGGAAATAGAAACTCAGGTGTTCAACTGATGAATGGATAAAAGAAAAGTGATATAAACACAGCATGTACACATGGATTTATTCTTTCTTCTATTGCTCTCAGAGAATAGAGATAAATACCCATGCTGAAGCACAGGTTTGCTACATTTAAAAGTATAGAATAAAAAATAACACCTTATTTTCAATCTAACCAGGTTTACAAATTATATTGCTTAATAAGCTCTTAAATATGTTCATGGTATAAAAAAATGTCATGGGAATATACTGAAAAATCTTCCATGGTTGTATCAGCATAGCTATACATATTCCTTTGAAGATATTCATATTTATTTTCGTGTTGGAATATAAATTATAGACCTGTTAACATATAACTAAATTAGATTATTAAATATTGATATCTTCATCAAAAAAGTAGACAATCTACCAAAAATTGGAAATAAAACAAAAGAGAAAAATGTAGAAGCTTGACATTAACGGCTTGGTCTGTTTCCATTGCTTTGTATATATTCTATTACCAGATGATACTTACTTGTCTTGTGGCAACATAATTCTGATATTCATTGATATTCACATATTCATGTGTTTTTTTATTTTACTTTTAATTTATTCATTTTACATTCCAGCCGTAGCCTTCTCCCTTCTCTCTTCCAGATCTCACCTTCCCTTTCCTGTTTCTCCTATTCCCTCTTCCCTACTCCTCAGAGAAGGGGAGCACCTTTTCCCATCCATGCTGCTAGCATATCAACTTGCATCAGGACTGAGCCCATCCTCTTCCCCTGTGGCCTGGCAAGGTAGCCCTTCCAGGAGAAAGTGATAAAATTGTAGGCAACAGAATCCATATAAGAAACAGCCCCATACCAGGGAACCTATTTGAGGATTGAGCAGCCCATTGGCTACATCTGTGTAGGGGACCATGTTCATACATGGTCCTTGGTTGTTACTTCAGTCTCCACAGCCCGCCCCCACAAACTGGACCCTGGTTAGTTGGCTCTGTTGGTCTTCTTTTGGAGCTCCTGTCTTCTCTTGGACCTGCTCTCCTTCCCCCAACTCTTCTACAAGACTCTCTGCACTCCACCCAATGATTGATTGTGGATCTCTGCATCTGTTTCCGTCGGCTGCTGGGTAGAGCAACTCATAAGACAGCTATGCTAGGCTCCCATCTGTAAGCATAGCAGATTATCATTAATCATGCCAGGGGTTGACTGTCTCCCAAGGCGTGAGTGTCAGGTTGGGCCAGTCATTGGTTGGATATTCCTTCAGTCTGTGCCATAATTCTGTCCCTATACATCCTGTAGTCAGGATAAATTCCTATAATATGGTAGGCTCTTGGGAGGATATGAAGGTGACTCTAGCTGAGACTGCTAGTAACAGGGATCATGAAGAAAAACAGACCACCCTAGTGGAATGAGAGGAAAACAAATTCACCCACAAAAACGTAAACCCAAAATTTAATCTGATATTCATGTGCAGTTCTCCCTTTGTGTCTTTCTGTCTCTATTTAATCTTTGTCTCCTGAAGAAGACGGTCTTACTTGCTTAGGACCCAATAGATAATCTCATCTATTAAAATTTTATTCTTTATGTTAATTGTAAAGCAAATTGATTTCTGCAGAGACAGCATCTTATGTTTATGCCTTGGGAAGAAGTAGAAGGAAACTAGGGTACTCAACTTCCCCCTCCCCTTCTTAGAACTGGGTCCCTATGCCATTGCAGCAGCATTCTGTGCTTCAGCATCTTTGCTGGGAAACAGAGATGTTGGGATCATGAAGTGTCAATCAAATGTTTCCCAGGTTCCAGGATGGGCATAACAGATTTTCAAGGCCAAGAGACTTGTCAGAGCAAAGCTGAGGAAAGGTAAAAAGAGATCAGGCTGGAACTAAGGCAGCTTCAGCAAAGTCTGGTGCAAATTTGCATTCATTGAAACCTGCTACTTTTCTTTACTTACCTGCTATGCCCCATAAAGAAGCTAGGCATATGACAACAGTCCCAATGGACAAAGTTCTCCAAGCTGAAAAACAGTACAGACTCAATATGTGTAGCCTTAGCTACTTGTGCACAGTCCTTGCATCCAGCATGCCCTGTACATGGGCCTGTGGTTTCTCAAGTTCCATCACCAAACTCCTATTAATCATTGGATAGTAGAAAACTTCTTGCATGCCCTACACCTGTAGGTGGTTGCTATCATAAATAGCTCTAGAAGGCAGAACCATGGAAAAGGTGGCCCCAAATAGTGGACTTCTGTGGTGGACCCCACAGAAGACCTGTAACTCCAGTCTGGACATTAGAGAGGTTTATGGAAACACTTACATGGGCTTTACAGGCATTGCTTCCCCGGGTTCCACAGCAGCCACTGCCTTCCAATTTCATCTGTTGTTGTTGTTGTTTTATCATCTCCAAAATTGAACCTCAATTTAAATGCAGTAAAAATGTGGAATCCAATAGTTTGGAGTACAGCACTTGGGATTTAATGTCAAAAGGTTCACAGGGATCCTAATATCTGTTTATTCCACATAGCTAGAGTTAAGTAGTGATGCTCCCAGCTGCAGCCCTTTCTATGTGATCCACATGTGGTAGATCCTTAGACACTGTAGAAACTGTTGACAAAAATCACGTATCAACATCCTCCAGTCTCAATTAGTTACCCCAATTGAGTACACATGACAAAAGAAATAGATTAAATGAATTAATTTAATTGTTCCTAAGGCCTTCTAATAATCAGTCTGCTGCAGTGATGGTTCTTTTCAAAAGTCTTCCCTTCTAAGTTGTGGAATGCAGTCTACTAGAGTACAAGAAAATATGGAGTTTATATTCCTATCCATGCCATTGTAGACCTTTAGAAGTCTATTTATGGGTTTCTTTTTTACAGTGTACCTTATGGTACAGTATTAATTCTATTTTACATAAAAGTATACAAAGCATAAGTATGCAGACTAAAAAGGCACATTTGAAACCCTTAACCAATCATACACCACAAACCCAGGCTTTGCGAGATTGTTGCTGTCCGGGGTACTAAGAGAGCTGCCATAGATGTCCTTTGAAAGACTCTACCAAGCAGGGGATCAAAGCAGATAATGAGACTCAAATCCAAACTTTGGGCAGAGCACAGGGAATCTTATGGAAGAGTGGAGGGATAAAAGGACCCAGAGGGGACAGGAGCTCCACAAGGAGACCAACAAAGCCAACAAATCTGGTCCCAGGGAACCTGCAGAGAGTGATGCACAACCAAGGACCAGGTAGGCAAAAAGTCTAGAACCTTGGCTCTGATGTAGCTGATAGGCTTCTTGCTCTCCATGTAGGTTTCCTACTAAGGGGATCAGGGGCTGTCTCTGACAGGGACTCTGTTGCCTGCTCTTTAATCATTTCCCCATGGCAGGGCAGCCTTGCCAGGCCACAGAAGAAGAGGATGCAGGTAATCCTGGTGAGACTTGATAGACTAGGGTCAGATGATAAGGAAGGAGGGTTTCCCCTTCCTGTGGACTAGGTGAGGGGGAACAGGGGGAAGAGGAAGGGAGAATGAAGCATGGAGGAGAAGAGGGAGGAGGCAACAATTGGGCTATAAAGTGAATAAATCATAAAAACAACTTAAAAGAGAGATAATTGCCTCATCTACCCTAATACAAATACTTACTAAAGGCAGATGTAAGAATAAGTAGGAGAAGGATTCCTGCTGGACCTGTAATAAAAAATGTATTTATTGGACATTATAAGAGGTAATGTTGTACTTATTATGAGACCCTTAATTTGTACCACTAAAACATTATATAATGCAGACATTTATTGCTAAACAATGAGCAAACTGCATGCATAAATTTGCTTACAGATAAATCTATGCTTCGCTGCTACATTTTAATGTAGGAAAATGCAGAGAGACAAGGTTTTAAAAAATACTTATCTTGAAATGAATTAAGAATATAGATTCAAAAGGCAATAGAAGGTAGAAATTCAGTAGTGTGGTAGCGCTATATATAGCTAGATGGAAGAGAGGAAGGGGAAGAAGGAAAATAGAAACAAAGAGATTTTTTATGCAAGGAAAACAGAAAAAATGTAGCCATGAAATTAGAGGTAAAATACCTTCGCTATAAACAATATAGCCCTGCCAATTGTGTTGAGAAAGAATGGGGTGGATTGATTGTGCCAGAATTAGATAAAGCACTAGCTAAACAAAGAGCTTCTGGCATCCTGAGGCAGGAGCCAGAAAGTACAAAAAAGATCAGCTCAGTGGCATCCAGCCATTAGATACCAACGAAGCTAATCCACACCGCGGACTTCTGAGCAGAGTGGTTTTGCCTTGTTGTCTGTTCTCACAGATAATCATTAATTTTAAGTGCAGCCTGTGCAGGTGCGGAGAGAGTCCCCACTGTTCTGACATTGTGCTGGAGCATTTCCAGATTTGCAAGCTGGTCTAGTCCTTGAGTCCCTTCCACTTCGCTGCCTCTCAAATTCACTTACACCTACAGCCAGCCAGTTAGAGCGGATCAGTATTCCTGGCATCCAGGGAGGCCCATTTCTAAAAAGTATGCAGCTAAGATTCCATAAACTTATTCAACAAGTGACAGTAGAAACACCCAGTTGCTTATATGAACTATCTAAGCTACCTGTTTAGATGGCACTGCTGATG
Source organism: Pachyuromys duprasi (assembly GCA_028658305.1). NCBI lineage: Eukaryota > Metazoa > Chordata > Mammalia > Rodentia > Muridae > Pachyuromys > Pachyuromys duprasi. Next base: position 6,621 of record JAQQSO010003146.1, read on the forward strand.
CTCTTCTGGCTAACTGATCGCTGCTCCAGACAGGATTTCTAATATTTGTATGCTGCAGGACACGGGAGACGTGTGCTTTGTGCTCTAAAGAGATAGTCATTCTGTTTCCCTCAGACCCAAACTTTCACTATTTTTCTTCCCATTCTGCATTCTACAGATATTTAAACACGGAGTTACAGTCTTTGAAGTGAAAACTTGAGGAATTTTAGCTACAATTAGCCCTCTGAGTTAAAGACATTTGTGTCTTGAATTTTAATTCCAATTATACAGCTTGCAAGCAAATGCCGGATGGGCCTGTTTTCCTCTCTATTTAGAGAAGGGAGGGGAAGGGGAAACTGCACATGGCATCACTGGCTACAAGCCAAGTGGCAGAGTGTTGGGGAAGAACTAGCAGCCACACCATCTGAGAGATCAAACTGGCGACAGCTTTCAATGCATTTCAAAAATAAGATGTGGCATAGGATGACAAGGACAAACTTTCCAACAAAAGCCCTGAAAACCATTTTGTTCCCTACCCTTCTACGCAATCATCATCCCAGCTTCTCACTTTCTAAATGTTCCTATGTGACTTCAGCTATGTGTCTATGTTGCTAAAAATGTCAAGAAAGTCTTAAAGACTCTATTTTTCTAATCCTGGAAGACGCTTCAAGATCTTTGTGGTTGTTTTTTCTTTCTTTCTCTTCTTTTCTTAGAAAACTAAGTTCTAACAAACAAAGAAAATTAAGGAAATTTGGAGGTAACATCTTAAAAATGGAAAATATAAAAAAGAATCCATACTGAAGAAAAGGGACCTGGTTATCAAAATGCTTTGCAAGCTACTAGGCCTATAATCAGGAGCAGGACAACTTGAACATAATGGCCCTTTTTATGTGACACCCTTGGAACATGTCCAAGGCAGTCATCTCTTTAATCTCTCAGCTATCAGCACACGGCAGAGAAGTACAGTCTATCAAAGCTCCATTTTCCAGATAGTAAATTCTCAGTGCAAGAGATTTAAGTCTTATTTAATGGTCCATAAGCAAGTGGGGTTTGTACTGAAATGTATAAGCCTAGATTGTTGAGTATCTCTGTATCCGTTTATGCTCATATTCTGGTGGATACAGGGAAGACACATCGCCTTGTCCAAGAGGAAACCGTTATTGAGGAAGCATACCTAGTTATTGGAGGATAAAGTGCCATGGACAGACATGGTTCTAAGAAGGCACAGCAGTTTAACCTCCTTCAGGTATATGTCCAATCTAACTTGTTTCTGGCCATAAAGACTTTCCTTTGATCCGGTGAGAAATATGTAATGGAAGGCTCACCACCGAGAGAATAGGAAACTGGAATCACCGACATTTGGGGTTGATAAATTTGGTCAATGTGTTTGCTCCAGATTCCCCAGTAGCTGGGATTATAGACCTAAGCCACAAATCCTAAATTGGCATGCTGTACTCATAAATCTTTCACTGTTTTTGTTTGGTGTGTTTTTATTGGGATGGGCTATTGTAACTACTCTTAAAAATGAAGATACCTAACATTGCTGTTTCAAAAATTTATTAACAAATGCTATATATTAGACTTTTCAAAATAATTGAATGGAATGAATGTTTTATAGCCCCATTTTGCAGAGGAGGCCTAAATATCTTCATATCTTGAAAAGCTTGCTATCAAAAGCCTTTCAATTAAGCATTGGTCACTTTATAATGTCCCAGAAATTAAACCTATTCAAAACTTTACAAACACATGTTTAGTCTGTACATAATTCAAATGTCAACAATGTATTGGTATTAACAATACATTGATGATTTTTTGTGTATTATTGTGCCACAAGTCATAATCATGAAGACATTTGCTTCTAGTATGTTAGAATCATATTTTATAAAATTCAGCAAATTTTTAGTATAGATTAATTTTCATTACCTGTCATTATGCAGAAGGCTAAAGATAAACTTATGGTAACCCATTACAGTCACAACATTTATCCTGAAAGGATTCCTGGCAAAAGACAGACCCACTCTCACAGCTAGAAGTCCCACAAAAACACCAAGCTAACAGCCACAACTTATCCACAGAGGACCTTGTGCAAACCCATGCTTGCTGCTTCAGGCTGTGTGAGTCCATATGAGCCTTACTTAGTTGATTCACTGGGCCATAACCTCCTGGTGCCCTCCGTTCCCTCTGATTTCTGTTTTCCTGAGGTCCCAGGAGCTCCAAGGAGAGGGACCCACTCGAGAGCTTCACTGGAGACTCAGCACATTGTCTGACTGTGGGTTTCTGCATCTGCTCCCATCTGCTGTCAGGGAAGCCTCTCTGATGATGACTAGAGAAGACACCAGTCTATACGGAGAGTAGAACTTGACTCTTTTTCCCTGTCCGTGGGTCTCTTTTCTGTCTGTGGGGTTGCCTTGACCCTCAGTGTGAGGGCTTTTCCCTTGTCCTGTTGTATTTTCCTTTGTTGTGTTTGGTTGTTGTCTCTTGAATGCCTGCTTTTTTTTTGAAGGAAGAGAGTGGATATGGAAATATTGGAGGTAGGGGATCTGGGGAGAGTGGAGGGAGGGAAAACTGTGCTCACAGTGTATTTTATGAGAGAAGAATCCATTTTCAATAAGAGAGGTAGAGAAAGAGAGAGTCTAAGATGTTTTCCTTGTTTTAAAAGGTGTGTGTGTGTGTGTGTGTGTGTGTGTGTGTGTGTGTGTGTGTGTGTGTGTGTGTGTGTGTGATACACATAGGTACAGGCGGCAATGGGATCCGGAAGAGGGTGTAGGATCCCTGGAGCTGGAATCACAGGTTGTTGGGAATCATCTGATGTGGCTGCTGGGAACAAAATTCCAGGCCTCTGTAAGAGCAATAAGCATTCTTAACTACTGAAATGCCTGCCCAGCACCTTGTACATTTGCATTTAAGAAAATTACAGTTCAATTATTTACAAGAATAATTTTTATTTACTCTGACTGTCATTAAGACACCCATTTGCTCTTTATAAAATAAACAATTTTCACGTTCCTATTATTTTAACACAGTTCTTTTAAATGGACTATTCGGCCTTTGGACAGTTCATTAACAACATCTAAAAGCCCTACTCATCATTAAACGACAAGCTGAAATTACCAAAAAATGAGACTCTGGAATAAAGCCAGTGAGCCTGACTGAAACTTGATAAGACACAGGTACTCTTCAGTATCTTGCACATAATTGGAACTCGCTAGATGTGGGCTGGCTCACTGATTACCAAGTTGGAGCTGTGGAGAAAATGGATGTGCATGGGGTGTTCAAGCAGCTTATGGATGATGAGAGGAGTTACCTACAGACAGGGAGATTCGAAACAAGAGGTTTTTAAAGATACCCGGAAGCATAACTTCAAATGCTCTATCATGGCAATGGACCACTGGAAAACCTGCACAGCAGATGGCAGAAGATAATGCCCAGTTAAAATGAAGTGGCTGCATTTTTAAAGGTCCCAGCTGTCTCTCCTCACCAGGGGAAAGAGACAGACTATTAAAAAAAAAAAATGACAGAGTCCTTCTTTTTTTGTATGTATGTTATGGAAAGGGCTTCAGTTTACAGAAAAGGTATTTGCAGCTCAAATGTATGAAAAGTAAAAGGGTTCCCTAAAACATTTCTTTAATTAACTGTATTTAATGTGTTTATATAGATTTGTTAGTATTCAAGCTATACATGGTATCATATTAAAAATATATTTAAAGCAAAATAATTTTATAAATATTGTAACAAGTTACAAATATCATTTCATAATTGCATCTGATAAAGCAACAAATAAACTGATGACTCTTGACTTTATAAATATATATTTAGTTACCTATTTTATTTAACCATATTAAATAGTTATAGTTTTGTGTTAAATAAGGTATTTCATAATTACAGGCTATACCTTACTCACAATAGAATTATCAGATTTTCACTTTTCAAATAGCTTATTGCCATCATTTCTCCTTGATATATTTTTTTTCCTTTTTCTTTCCTAGACAGACTTTTTCTGTGTAGCCATGGCTGTTCTAGGCTTACTTTGTAGACTGGGCTAGCTTCAAACTCACAGAGATCTGCCTGCCTCTGCTTCCCTGGCTGCTGGTATTACAAATGTGTTGTTCTTACTATTTAGTAAGTAGGAATATAGAGAGGCATTCTCACTTAGAAGCTTTTAATAGGAAAAGAATATGCAAAGTAGGATGCAACTGGAGAGGAGACATTAGGATCATGAGCAGGCACATGGTTTAGAAACAAACAGGAGTAGTTCTTGGTCTGTAGTGCACACATAATACAAAGACACAGGGTGCTTTCTGGCTATCATTACATCCATACCAGAAAGAAGCATATGGACTATACCAAAGCATGACTGGCTCCTGGATGATGTAGTCTTAGGTTATTGGTCACCCAAGCAGTGTTGCATATAGATTCTATCTTCTATAGTAGGCCTGAAGTCATATCAGATATAGGTTGGTTCCTCCCACGAGTTTTGTGCCACCGTTTGTAACTAGCATATCTTGCAGGGAGGACACCATTATACATCAAAGGGTTTGAGGCTGATTTGGTGTTTACATTTCTCATTTTGTAGTATCCAGACTGCCTTTCTGTACCAAAGAAAGTAGAATGTAGAAGTTCACACTATGTGGGCACCAGCTTGACCCCTCCACGTTCAATGAGTTGTGTCAGCATTATCTTCAACAACACAGCCTAGATGTTGGTTCATGGAGAGGATCCTACAGTCCTGGCAACAGCCTGTTTGTTTTTGTTTTTTTTGGGGGGGGAGGGGAGGTGATTCCCTTGGGACCCCTTTGGCCAACACATTGATTATATATGACTTTTTTTAAAACTAAATGCTTCATTTCATGACAATAGAAGTCCAGATGAGGTTCTATCTCCTCAATTATTTGGCAATTCCATTTAGATTATTTTCATATACGTATATATTTTAGGAAGCTTCTATAGTACTAGATTTCCATACTGCCCTTCACATTACCCTTGATGTCAGCTGTGTGTTCCCATATTCCCTCCAACAACCCTCCTCTAAACCTCCTCCCCACTTGATCATCCCATTTCTACCTCCTTTCATCCATACTTATCTATTTAAGTTTCTTTTCATAGGGAGCGCTATATGTTCCCTATACCTACCCTTTGTGGTTCTACGGATGGTACACCGATTATGACTTATTAGCAGATAACATCCACACAAAAGCAAATACATACCATATTTGTCTTTCTAAGCCTGAGTTACCTCACTCAGGATAATTTTTTTTAGATCCATCCATTTTCCTCCAAATTTCATAATTTTTTAATGGCTGTGTATAACTCCATTGTGCAAATGCACTCCATTTTCTTTATCCATTTTTCTCTTGAGAGACATCTAGACTGTCCAATTTCTGCATATCATGAGTAAAGCTGCTAAGAACAATGTTGAGCCACTGGACTGCATATAGTTAGATGAAGCATCCTTTGGGTACTTGCCCAAGAGTGCTATAGCTGGATTGTCAGGTACATAAATTCTCATCTTCCTGAGGAATTTCCACACTTATTTTCATACTGGTGATAAAGTTTGCACTTCAACCAGCAATGGAGGACCATTCCCCTTATCCCACATCCTCACCAGCATGAACTGCTGTTTGTTGTATTGTTATTACCCATTCTGACAGGTGCAAGATGGAATCTCCAAGTCGTTTTTATGTTTCACTTAAGTTTATTATTCTTTTAATTTTTTCTTTTTATGTTTATTAATTACAGTTTATTCACTTTGTATGCTTCCTGTAGCTCCCATTCTTCTCCCCTCCCAATCCCATCCTTCTTCCCCTTTCTCCACATATTCCCTTCCCCCAGTTCACTGTTAGGGGAGGTTTTCCTCCCCTTCCTTCTGATCATAGTCTATCAGGTCTCATCAGGAGTGGCTACATTGTCTTTCTCTGTAGCCTGATAAAGCTGCTCTCTCCCCTCAGGGAAAGATGACCAAAGAGCAGGCCAATCAGTTCATGTCAGAGACAGTCCCTGTTCCCATTACTATGGCACCTACTTGGACACTGAGCTGCCATGGGCTACATCATATCCTGCAGGCTAGAGCCTTTCAGAGGCCAGCTGTGGTAGGCTCCCATTCTGTTCCCTGTTTTCTTCTTCTAATGTCCATCCTTTTTGCCTTTCTGAATGGGGATTGAGCATTTTAGCCAAAGTCCTATCAAAGCGGATGCTTAGACTTATAGCCAAACTTAGGGAATAAAGGAGGAAATCTTATGAAAGAAGTGGGAAATAGTAAGACCTGGAGATGAAAGGAGCTCCACAAGGAGAGCAACAGATCCAAATAGTTTTGATTTGCATTCCCTAACTGCTAAGTATGTTGAACATTTAAGTGTTTCTCAGACATTTGAATTTCTTCAGCTAAGAATTCTCTGTTTAAATCTGTACCTCATTTTAATTGGTTTATGTATTTTCTTGATATCCAGGGGTTTTTTTGGTTTGGCTGTTTGGGGGTCTTTGTTTTTATTTCTAGTTATTTTGTTGTTTTGCTTTTTCTTTTAGTTTTTAATATATTTTGGATATTTGGTCTCTATCAGATACGTAGTTGGTAAAACTCTTTTTTTATTTTTCATTTTACTGGCTATCACTTTGTCTGAATGGTGGTGCCCTTTACTGTGCAGAAACTTTTCAGTTTCAAGAGGTCCCGTTTCTTGATTGTTGATTTTAGTGCATGTGCTAATGGTGCTTGGTTCAGAAAGTCCTTCGTGTCCTAATGAGTTCAAAGCTGTTCTCCACTTTTGGTACAGTACATCTGGTATTGTGTAGAATTCTTTGATATATTTGGAGTTGAGTTTTGTGTGTTGATAATTACGAGTTAATTTGCATTCTTCTACATTCAGACATCAAGTTTGAAAAGTGCAATTTGTTAAAGATGCTCTCTTTCTTTCAAGCATGTATTTCTTGCTTATTTATCAAAAATCAGGTGCCCGTGTGTGTGTTAATTTATGCCCGTGTCTTTTATTATTGATGACTGTGTCTGTTTTTGTACCAATACCATGCTGTCTTTATGATAATAACTCTATAGTACAATTTGATGTCAGGGGTGATAATACCTCTAACCATTCTTTTATTATTCTGAATTGTTTAACCTATCCTGTTTTTGTTTGTTTGTTTAGCTTTGTTCTCTCTCTCTCTCTCTCTCTCTCTCTCTCTCTCTCTCTCTCTCTCTCTCTCTCTCTCTCTCTC
>JAQQSO010003147.1:0-13800 GCA_028658305.1 Pachyuromys duprasi
TCTATAAAACTAGGGATTATTTTTTGATTATTTCATGTTATTTTATGGTCAAGATCACCTGATTTAATGTGCAATTTGTTAATTTCACGTATTTACATTGGAAAATATCTCCTAAGGTTCAAAAAATATGATATGACAATATTGTTGCTTCATGGTACTTATAGTCTCCAGTATCATGCTCAATAAAAATAAAATGTGATACACATATTATATAAATATTTTCTATATAGGTACATTTAAATATATGAAAAAAGGAAAGTTCGATTTAAAACCATAGGTAAAACACAAACCATTAAAGTATTACCATTTCAACATATAAGTAAAACAAAACTATTTTATATTTAAACAATATTAAAAATTTAACATGTATTTTATATTTACAGCACTTATTTTATTATTTGTTATTTTTTGAAATTAAAATATAATTATATCATTGCCCCTCTGCTTTCTTTCCTATAGCCCCTCCCTTGTACCCCCTCTTGTTTTCATAAATCTATGGCGTCTTTTAATTTTTTCTCAGCTTGCTTTATAAAAATGTATTTATTATTTATTACAATGTATTTACTTTGTATCCTGGCTGTAGCCCCCTCCCTCATGCCCTTGCAGCCCCACCCTGCCACCCTCTTCCTCTATACCCTTTCCCTAGTCCACTGAGAGGGGAAGTCCTCCTCCCCCACTATCTGGCTCTGGCCTATTAGCTCTCATCAGGACTGGATGCATCCTCTTGTTCTGTTGCCTGGAAAGGCAACCCATATAGGAGGAGGTGATCTAAGAGACAGCCACAGAGTCCGTGACAGAGATAGCCACTGCTCTGCTTACTAGGGTACCCACATAGAGACTGAGTTGCCTATGGGCTATATCTTAACAGGGGTTCTAGGTCCTCTCCATGCACTGTCCTTGGCAGGGGTATCATTCTCTTCAGTGAGCCCAAGGCTCAGATTTTTTGGCTCTGTTGGTCTCCCTTTGGAGATCCTGTCCCTTCCAGGTCTTCCTACCTCCCTCTTCTGTAATAAATTTCCATGCTTTCTGCCCAACGCTTAGCTAGGAGTATCAGCCTCTGCTTTGATACTTCCATCAGGCGAGTCTTTCAGAGGCTATCTGTGGTAGACTCCTGTCCAGTTCCCTGTTTTCTGCTTTTGATACTCAGCTATTTTTATTTTTCTTTTAATTAACTATATTAATTATAGTTTATTCACTTTGTATCCCAACTGTAGCCCCCTCTCTCATTCCCTCCCTCCATCATTTTTCCCCTCCCCAAGTCCACTGATAGTGGAGATCCTCCTCCCCTTCCCTCTGACCCTAGCCTATCAGGTCTCATCAGGACTGGCTGCATTATATTCCTCTGTGGCCTGATAAGGCTGCTCCCCCCTCAGGGAGAGGTGATCAAAGAGGCAGTCACTGATTTCATGTCAGAGACAGTCCCTGTTTCCCTTACTATAGGGAACCCACTTAGAGACTGAGCTACCATGAGCTACATCTGTGCAGGGGTTCTAGGTTATCTTCATGCATGGTCCTTAGTTGGAGTATGAGTCTCAGTAAAGACCCCTTTGCCAAGATTTTTTGGTTCTGTTGCTCTCCTTGTGGAGCTCCTGTCCCCTACAGGTCTTTGTATCTCCCCTTCCTTTCATAAGATTCCCTGTACTCTGCCCAAGTCTGGCTATGAGTATGAGCATCTGCTCTGATACCCTTCTGAGTAGAGTCTTTCAGAGGCCTCTGTAGTAAGCTCCTGTCCTGTTCCCTGCTTTCTCCCTCTTCCGATGTCTATCTCCCTTGCCTCTCTCAATGAGGATTGATCATCTTACCCAGAGTCCTCCTTCTTACTGAGCTTCTTTAGGTATATAGATTTTAGTATGTTTATCTTATATTATATGTCTAATATCAACTTATAAGTGAGTATATACCACATATATCTTTCTGATTCTTGGACACCTCAATCAGGATGATCTTTTCTAGTTCCCACCATTTGCCTGCAAATTTCATGAAGAAAAGGGAGTAATTTAACTTTCCATATAAACATGGCTTTTAAAATGTGTCAGGAACTGAATAAAGATATATCCTGGAGTACTGGATAGGCTTAAACATGTAATTATAAATTTATTATAAGAAGAAAGGCATTTAAATGTAGCCTATATATATTCAACTTTACAAAAATACTCGTTTCTTAAACAAAACTACTGCTTAGGAATTATACCATTTTGAAGAGTATTTGCCCTTACCATTTGAATCTAACCAGAACCTTTGCTTGTGCTCTGCCTCGGAAACAGGATCTTTGTAGATATCAGAAAGTTAAGAAAAATACATAGTAGATTCAATTGGGTCCTAAATCTCCTATGAATAATTTCTTATAAGAAGCAGGAAATTAAGAAACATAAATACAGGCAGTGATAAGTATGGGTCTATTTGCACTTTTCTAATGTAGATATCCAGTTAGACCAGAAGAGGTAATACCAATAGTCTTTAAACTATTCCACAAAATAGAAAGAGGAATATTACCAACCTCATTCTATGAAGTTAGAGTCATATTGATACATAAATCACACAAAAACCCAACACAGAGAGAATTTCAGACAAATTTCTGTTATGAACACTGATGCAAAAATACTTACAAACCGAATCCAAGAACACATCAAAGATATAATCCAAGTGCTGTTAAATTTTGTTTACAGGGACTTCATTGGAAACCTAGCCAATTACCCGGGATTGGTGAAGTACTGTATATGAGAACCTATAACATCGAGTTTACTAAACCAGCATAATCCCCAACTACATTTCAAACATTTGTCTTTATCCCCACAGAAAAGTGTTGTCCTCACTCCTCATCAAGAAAAATTCTTTTTGTAACAGCCAAAGACCATTACAGAAAAACCCAGGACTAATGGATACATCAACAATACATCTCCCACAAATAAGGCTCAAGAATTCTTGTTGAAGAGAAAGCTTAAAGAATTTTTAATAATTTTTATTTTTTATATTAATCACAGGTTATTTACTTTGTATCCCAGACGTAGCCCCCTCTCTCATTCCCTCCCAATCCCACCCCCCTTTCTCATCTCATCTACTTCCTGCCCCTTTCCAAGTCCACTGATAGGGGAGGTTCTTCTCCCCTTCCATCTGACTCTAGCTTATCAGGTATCTTCAGGAGTGGCTGCAATGTCCTCCTCTGTGGCCTAGCAAGGCTTCTCCTCCCTGGAGGGCAGGGGCAAAGAGTCAGACATTGAGTTCATGTCAGAAATAGTTCCTGTTCCCCTTAATAGGGTACCCACTTCGATACTGAGCTACCATGGGCTACATCCAAGCAGGGGGTCTAGGTTATATCCATACATGGTCCTTGGTTGGAAAAACAGTCTCATAAGAGATCCGTGTGCCCAGATATATTTGGTCCTTGTGGAGCTCTGGTCCTCTCCAGGTCATACTAACTAGGATAAACATACTAAAATCTGTACAACTAAGGAAGATAAACCAGAAAGAGGACCCAGGGTAAGATGATCAATCCTCACTTAGAAGGACAAATGGAATGGACACTGGAAGTAGGAGAAAACAAGTATCAGGACAGGAACCTACTGCAGAGGGCCTCTGAAAGACTCTACCTAGCAGTGTATCAGCAGATGCTGAGACTCATAACCAAACCTTCACAGAATGCAGTGAGTCATATGAAAGAAGGGGGAGTTAGAATGACCTGGAGAGAACAGGAGCTCCACGAACTTAAACATTTTAAGAGATAGAAGAATAGTGTATTTGCTGGGAGATTGTGTTTCCTAGCAATAACAGAAGCTAAACCAAGAGTACATTCTCATCAACATGACTGCCTAATGGATCTGAACAATGACAAGAACAATATATATGCTAATGTGGAATGGAAAAGCACAGGAGGCTTCAACCCTATACAATATATGAGAGGCAACTACGGTATGCGAGGTGTGGGAAAAATTGTCTTCCACAGGGAAGTACACTAATTGGTTATCCAATACAAAATCATCAGCCCTGGAAACATACACGCGATTAGCATTATACATATTATGTCTTAGTTGTGTATTTAGAAATATATACAACAACTGTTTAAAATTGGCTATGAGTTTGAAAAAAATCAAGGGCTATAAGAGAGGGTTTGGAGAAAGAAACTTAGATAATTATTTCACAATCTCAAAAAAAATTACAAAAAATGTCGCATCCATGATCAACAGGGGAAATGGCTTATAATTTTTTTTCTTTCTTTCTTTCCTCCTCCTCCTTCTCTTCTTCTTCCTCCTCCTCCTCCTTCTTATTTTGTTAAGTCCTCCATCAGCTTTCGTGTCTGGGTAATGCTGGTTTCATAAAATGTGCTTGGTTCCATTTTATATAGTTTTGTGGAGAGTTAGTTAATTCTTCAAAGGTTTCATAAAATTTAGCAAAGAATACATACAGGCCTGAGCTGTTTTAGTTGGAAATCTCCCATCCAATTGCTTGCTATAGAAATATTAAACTTTCTATTCTTTCAGTTCAATTCTAGTAGGTCATAGTTTTCTGAAATTTTCTGAAATACCATTGTCTTCCCCTATTTCAAAATATCATATTGTTATCGATAAAGTTGTATTTCTATTGACTGATATTGAAGGCATAAAAGCAGGCTCTGAGAACTCAATGGTTTAGTACCATTCACAATTTCTTCCTTGTCCATATGTGAATATTCTCACTTTTCCTTCATTGTTGATACAGTGCTAATACATTCTTAACATCATAACACCATAACACTCTGAGAAATACTTATATTGTTCCTGTGGTATATGTTCACAACATTTCTATCTAATACAAGACTGGTATTTCCCCAAGTTCATAGATTAAGATCCAGAAACATAACAGCTAACAATTTTTAAAAGGTCTAGTCCCAATTATGTCTCAAATTCATGGTCTCCTAAATTTTAATTAATACTAACTGTCTTAACTAGACTGCAGTCTGGAGCAAACCACTAGTCCTCTTTAAAACTGTTTTCACAAGTTACTGGATAAAGATTTTTAACATAACAATCTCTAGAGTGCTCGTTAGGTACAAGCCCTCATATCAGTATGAGACAAAAATGTGTTTTCTCATGAATAAATAACGTGATTTCTCACAGAAAATGGCATGCAGTGCTGCTTAGACAGCAAGGACAAGTAGAGTTGCCTGGTGAGTAAGGAATGAGAAGGACAGAGTATGTACGAAGAAGGTGACTCTACCACCTGCAAACATGTTAGTATAAACTCTTTCGGGGTGGAGGAAATCATAAAATACTGTATGTTTAGAAAACCAGCAGGAATTCTGCTCCAACTTAACTAAAAGATATTACGTTGAAAAGGACAAATGCAGCTTAAATAATTAAAGACTTAGTCAATTTGTTATATTTTATTATGTTAAATATATTATTTAATTATATTTAATTATGCCATAAAACATTTGTTACAAGAAAGCTTAATGATTTGAGTGAATTTATAATTAAGTTTTATTCCTTAAACTCTATCTAGTATTATGATAGCTTAGCAAGTATTGGATATTTTCAAAATGCTTCACAAATATCACTCTTATTTATTGCTTATATAATTTAATAAAAACAATGAAAACAATCTTAATATATTTCTGGTATATAAAAATGATTCAGTGTTTCTGTTGGGCCAACAAGATGAATAATTTACCACCGTAATTCTGTTAAATAACTGCAGGAGTTGCATTTTTACTTTGAGAAACTTTCATCAAAACATAGCTGTAAAACAGCTTTGGCTTGAAATGGAAAGGGTACAATAAAGCGCCTCCTAGCTAGATTTTGGTTCAGGAGGTTTATGGTGGTGAACAGCAGAAAAGATGAAATGTTTCAATAAGTCCCTTAGGCTGATTTAGTTAGCATCCACAAAGCGGAATAACCTATACATCACATACCCTTTGTTAGATGATTATTTAGAATAAATGTATGACTCACTGAGTTTTATTTTAGCAGTCAGGCAATGCAACTCACCTTTTGCCTGAAATATTAAAATGTAGAAATATTAACCTATAAGAGGTAATATCAAATTTCACACAGGATGTCACACTGAACAGACCAAGACATCATTAAATCGCCACTCCATGTTTCACCTTGGTCAGCACAAATGATAAATTACCATGTATGAAATTTCTATTATATTAATCAGCTACCTGATGGCAAATACATTTTAAAAATTTTGTGCGTTGTTAGAATTGTTAGAGTAAGAAAGCTTGAAAAAGCAAACAAACAAATAATGCCCCCGCCCCCAACCCTGACATTTGAGAAGGATATGAGAGACTTTGTTCTGAATGATTTCACATACAAATAAATCCCTCTGGGAACCAGGCATGAAAGAATACACACAAACACACACAGACACCAATCTATATGTAACACATACTAATTTGATTTTTTACTCTTAGATATTAACTAGAATTAATTAGGGTACCTGCAACAATGCTGGCAAGCTGCTGGGTTCTAGAGATAGGGTATATGCTGCGTGCTTGAATAATTGCAGAAGCAATTTTCTTGGCATGCTTCTCTTCTCCGTATGCTCTTAGGATGGATGCAAGTGCTTGTTGATCTAAAGCATTCACAACATCAGCAGCAGTGGGCATGTCAGGGTACCTGCACACAAAAAAGAGCCAATCAATTTATGGACACCATTTTCATTGAGAGATTGCTGGCATTCACAACACACTGCCTAGATGAAATTCTAAAACCTAGTGAAATATCACACAGAAAAGGGAATATCTGTTTTACATTGTAATCACTATGGCAAGATAAAACTGGAACATTCACTGAAGTCAAGGTAATGGCAAGTTAAAGTTATTTTGCTAACCTTTAACTTTCATTCATAGAAGTTAATATTGATCTTGTAGGTTCTCTTAAAATAAAACAATAGAAGATAGTTTAACATATTTAACATGCTTAAAATTTGAGTAACTGATTGGATTATTCTTATTCTTTTCTCTAGAATGGGTGACACAGTTCTGACAGATGATAGTTAACTATGCCTCACTGATATGGATAAAATTATCTGTGCCTCCAAAGAACCTACAAGTGGAACCAAAAACATCCATCACAGAAAACCTACACAAGAAGATCCTAGGCATCTTCCCCACATGATAGCTAAAAAGAGCTAATGTTAACCGTGCATTCTTTGATATTTGATATTAGCTCAGTCATTAGTGGCAAAGGTAATGATGGATTAAATCCTCAAAATAAATAGTATTGATTGAACAAGCCAAGTGAGGGGCAAAAAGAAAATCCAAGTTCTGACCACATAGACTAAGTTGTACTAGTAGAAAACAGCACTCACTGTCAGATCACTCTAGTTTATTTCCATTTAGAGAAGTGGGTCAAAGCATTCTAACTGATGAGCTAGCCATGACTCGAATTATTAGGAACATCTGCTAGTAGTACACTTACTACTCCCACATAAATATGTTGGATTATTAGTTTCATACTGTGAATAGTTATGAGTTCCAAAGATACAGGAGCAGTAAGACCTGAGGTTTAAGCCAGAGTGGGGCTGCAAAAACTCTCTTTGAAAGTTATTACCATGTTAACATGCTTGTGCATTTAGCAGAAAAATTTTCGTCCTTGGTGTGTACTCCCATTTTGCTTGTCTGTTTGCCTTTCAAGTCTGTCTCTGAAATTCTCTCTCCCTCTTTCTCTCTCCTCCTCCCAACCCCATCTCTGTTTTAGAGAGCAGGAAAATATCCTGTTCTACATATGATGTGTTTCTTTTTGTATTAACTTATTTTATTTATGTATATGTTGAATTGAAACAGACTATAATTATACCCACATTTTCTCCCTCTATCTTCTCCCCTCCCTTTAAAGAGACATCCTCCTTTTTTTTTTTTTTATTCCTGCACCAATGAATGTCTTAGATGGTAGCCCTAACTTTCCTCTCAGTGGATTGCTTTTTGCACTTACAAAATACAGACCCTTTTTAAAGGTTGCATTGATTTATATAAGAATTACAGACTTGTTATATTGGATAAAGTTTTAAATACATTACACTCTCTATTTTAATCTGGGAAATAAAAATAACAATGCTTACCTCTACCAGAATTCTTAGTAGAGGAGGTCTACAACACATAGAAAATACAGATGATATAATGACTGGAAAATAAATGTTCTTGTCCTTCAAATCCTTCCCATTCATATATTTGCCAGTCAAAACTTTGATCACAAAAGACAAAAATCCCGGCTAGAGATTACTACCTATGAATTCAGTTCCTCAAACCACTAACCATGGGGATAACATTGGTTAATGATGGCAAATTTAGAGCCTTAGCTCTATTAAGACAAATAAAAGATAGTATGAATAGATTTTTCATGATAACTTTCTACTTTTAAATAAGAAAATTAAAATAGCATTTTGATCAAGTGGTATTCAGTGGAGACCAGGTATAATTTTATTTTACTTTTGCATTAATACAAAATAGTTGTGTAGATGTTTCTACAATGCTAGAGGACAAAAGGAACATCATTCTGGGGGTTAGCAGACCAGAAATCTGCTTTAGTCAGACATTAATATGAACTTCTCTAACAAAAGACAAAGTTTCCCCTTGTCAGTCCAAAGATTTCACTGACTTACTTGACTAAATTCACATGCTAAAGTTTTAACTTGAATGCCAATTTATTATCTCCCAACAAAGACTATATCTGTTAAAAGAATTAGCCTTTCAAGTTCTTGAGGCTTGGAATGCTTCTCTGCTACATGAGAACATAATATAATCTAAAAGCATTGATTGCTGAAACTGGAGTTAGGATAGAATTAAGACTCCAGTGCTAAATGTCTCTTGAGTGTATCTCTATCACAGAGATACATCACTCTCTGGGGTCCAAGAGACCACATGTGTCTTTGTGTGGTGTGCATATAGATATGCATTTTTTGCCTTGGCCTACTTTTCTATTTGTATTTGCACTGTGTATCTTTGCATGCCCAAGTTTTATTTCCTTATATATTCAAGTGAATTTATTTCTCAATTCTGAATACCTCATATAGGTTATAGTACATATCATCTATCTGGAAAGTCTTCAACATAAATATAATTTCGACAGAAGTTAGTCATTTAAGGGCTTAATTCTTAGCAACAACCTTATTTTGAAGTTCTTGAAGAGACTCTTATGGATGGAGATTTACAAATTAAAATTTGCCCAAGAAGCATTTACATTAAGAACAGGGCAATTCACTAATATTAATTAGAAGCTTTGTTCACTGTATTATAGAAAGCTTCTTCCATAGCAAAACACAGAAAGAGTATAAATATATTTAACATTTTATTTCTATAAAACCAACTTAACCCCTAAATTTGAGAATATCGGACCTTAACTATTAGTCACTGGTTATTAAAAATGTTTATTATTTTATTTTATGATGATATTCTCTGTTCTATAAATGCCAATGATGCAAATATAAGAAGGCATAGGATTCCGAAATGATAGGATTCTAATAAATGTCACAATGCAAGATAACCCATCAAGTCATATAACAAGGGAAGAGAATATATATGACATATATTTACCCCAGGATATTTGTAGCTTGATACAATGTACACAATAAAAGAAAGCGAAGCTTCTAGCTTGGTATCACTGGTAGGTTGAGATGTAAGAATTAATTTAAGCTTTTTGAATTAATGTAGAAAGAGGAAATTTTCCTATTTTCTCCTACAGTGCAACACAATGACATTAAATGGACTGTGTGTCTATTTGAATTGAATGACAAATACAGATTAATATTTCTATAGTACTGAACATTGAAGCGGTGTCATAGGTGAAATTTCCGTATATAGATGTATGGATATGTAATGATGGAGTGCAATATGTTGCAGAACTTTTGGAGAAGGTTCAACTAGGGTGACTACTAAAGAGATAGGATAGAAGTATAATCATTCATCACTGAGAACCTACTGGAGGTTTTTGCAGCATTATGAAATAGTATCAATTAAATACAGCTTCTGTTCTCATGTACAGACATGGCTGGACATGCATAAAAACAAAGCTCTTGTACCAGCATCTATTTTTTCATATTACTACTGAAAAGCCATGTTGTTATCAGAAAAAAAAAATTACCTGAAAGTTGATTCCCCCATTCTGAATACTTCCTCACTATTTTCTGTAAATATTTCCCTTTTAGCATTCTAAAGCTAAAGGAATGCTAAAGTCTATAATGAGTACCAAACAGAGCTGATTTGCTATGTATGGGCAGTGCTGGATGTGGGAGTATGTTAGGAACTTTTCAGTCTTCAAGGAAATTAAATTCAGAATGTTATTAAGAAATTGATTTTCTTGTGGTAAGAAGAAATGCTTTTTCAGTACTCACCTGTCTCCATCCATCCTCATGTCCAAGGGGCCATCCTTCCGAAGGGAGAAACCTCGCTCAGGAGAATCAAGTTGCATGGAGGAACACCCCAGGTCCAAAAGAACTCCATCAATAGTCCCTGGCTGCACTCCAGCTTTCGTTAGCAAAGCCTCCGCCTGGCTGAATTGGCCCAACATAGCCTGGATTTGTTTCCTGTGAGTAAATCCAAGAGATAGAGATAGTCAGTTATACTTATCTTTCTTCAAGTCTCTGACCGATGGAAGTGTGAGCACATTCTATCATTGTTTTACCAAATTAAAAATACTAAGTGTAAAGTACTTGCTTAACATTATATGTATAAGAATGTATATATCTACCAACCAGAAATATTCCTTTATCAGACTATGTTTTTCATTCATTTTTCTAAAACTTCCTTAAATTTATGAGTAAGAAAAAGTAGTATATGATATTCTTTAACTAGGATAAACATACTAAAATCTGTACACCCAAAGAAGCTAAGCAAGAAGGAGGACTCTGGGTAAGATGTTCAATCCTCATGCAGAAAGGCAAATGGGATGGACACTGGAAGAGGGAGAAAACAGGGAACAGGGAAGGAGCCTGCCACGGAGAGCCTCTGAAAGACTCTACCCAGCAGGGTATCAAAGCCAAACTTTGGGCAGAGTGCAGGGAATCTTATGAAAGAAGGGGGAGGATAAAAAGACCTAGAGGGGACAGGAGATCCACAAGGAGAACAATAGAACCAAAAAATCTGGGCAAAGGGGTCTTTCTGACACTGATACTCCAACCAAGGTCCATGCATGGAGATAACCGAGAACCCCTGCACAGATATAGCCCATGGCAGGTCACTGTCCAAGTGTGTTCCCTAGTCAGGTGAATAGGGGCTGTGTCTGAAATGATCTCAGTGGCTGGCACTTTGATTACCACCCTGAAGGGGTCCAGCCTTACCAGGCCACAGAGGAAGACAATGCAGCCAGTCCTGATGAGACCTGATAGGCTAGGGTCAGATGAAAGGGGAGGAGGACCTCCCCTATCAGTGGACTGGGGGAGGGGCATGGAAGGAGATGAGGGAAAGAGTATGGCATTGGGAGGGGATGAGGAAGGGGCTACAGCTGGGACACAAAGTGAATAAATTGTGATAAATGAAAATAAATGAAAAAATTACTTAACATCAAAGGCAATTCAGATACAGTAGGCATAAAAACAAAAATACTATAAATACATATCATGAATACTACTTAGTCATACATATATGCAACAATGAAGATGGAACTGGAGATCATTATGCAAAATGAATTAAGAATGCACAGAAAGACAAATACTACATAATCTACTCTTAAGCAAAATATTAATACACTCATCTCAAAGTTGAGGGTGGGATGATATTTTCAGAGATGAGGAAAAAGGTGGGGAAAGAAGAAAATGAAAAGGTTAATCAATGGACAGTAAATTATAGTTTAAAGAGAGATAATTTTCAATGTGCTACTGCACCCCAATTTTAACGTTGCATAATGTATACATGTATTCCATACTTCCCTGTTTACATGTACAGATTTTATGTACCTATTAAAATAAATATAATTAAAAGAAAAGAACTAAGATTAAAAAGACAAGTTCAATATGTTCAGTACATTTGTTTAGCTGCTATGGATGTTGATCCTGTAGTTAGGTTAAGGGTGTTTCATAGCTACATACTTAAAGATGAAAATAAGGACAAGACAAAATGACTCCTGGAGAAGCACTGTTTCAGCTCCAGCAAGAATTTCAAACTGTGTGTGAAGCATTCAGAAACAAAGGGCAGGAAGATGTGTGGATCACCATGTTGCTATTCCAATTTTCCTTCCTATACAAAGTGAACTGCTGCCCTTAGGTTTCTTCAGAGGCTTTAAGACAACTAAAATTCATTTTGGAAGGAGAATGCGTAAAGAGAAATTGGGCAGCATTCTAAAGCATTCCTTCTCCCCTCTGAATGTGAATGGAATGGGCTTGTGTTTTAGCAACAGTAGTCAATTCAGTGTCCAAGTGTGTTTCCTAGTAAGGGGAACAGCGACCATCTCTGATGTATACTCAGTGGCTAGCTCTTTGATCACCTCCACCTGAAGGGGCCCAGCTTTACCAGGCCACAGAGGAAGACAATGCAGACAGTCCTGATGAGACCTGAAAGGCTAGGGTCAGATGGAAGGGGAGGAGGACCTACCCTATCAGTGGACTAGAGGAGCATTGGAGGAGATGGGGCATTTAGGGTATTCACTTATGTCTTATGTTATTTAAGGGAAAACTCACAGATCATTGGTAGTTTTTCCTCAAATCTGAAAGAAAGAGTAATTTTTCAATTACATGCCAAACACTTACTGAATTTTTATTGCTGCCAATCATTATGCTATTTGTAGAATATAGAAAGGGGACAGAAAGACCAGTAAGCTATGTTGCTTGAGTTAACAGCTGAGAAGAAAAGATATAATTTACAGGAAATGATGACAGAGAGATAAATAAAAGCCCTACCGGGTTTTTAGAAAGTATGAATGCTAATAAAATAGTATTGGAAAACCAAAACAATAATATTTTAGGGTTGAAAGACATTTCACTAGTTATT
Organism: Pachyuromys duprasi; assembly: GCA_028658305.1. Classification (NCBI taxonomy): domain Eukaryota; kingdom Metazoa; phylum Chordata; class Mammalia; order Rodentia; family Muridae; genus Pachyuromys; species Pachyuromys duprasi. The sequence continues at coordinate 12,899 of JAQQSO010003147.1, forward strand.
TATGCCAATAATTCATATTTGAATTTTTCCTAAGCTAACATCCTGAAAGGGGACTGAAAAGGGAGAGAGTTCTGTTTTAATCACCTTTAGATCCCAATATCAGGCTATAGAGATAGTCACGTGTCCAATTATTCTCACTGGCTATGGAGGAGACAGAGAGGACTCAGTTACATCTGTTCACGACTTCGTGGACAAGGAAACAAAACACCATGCAAGAGCACATGGCAGCTCTCTCAGGAACAAAGCAAACGCGGCTGTGCGAAGAAGACCATAGGTTGTCAACGGGTGCCCCCTCGTTGCCACAGAGGATGAGATTGGCTTGTACAATCAACTGTACGAAACCACAGGGAACTGAACCTGCCGATCAAGTAGAAGCAGAAATAGAGCCTAAGAGATCCCTTTGCAATGAAAATATATTCAGCTAGGGAAGCTTACTTGCGAGAATATAGCAAAGAGGGTGGCTGGGACATTTAAGGAACATTTAAGGACATTTAAGGAAACAATTTTTTTCATTTATTTTTTTTTATTAATTTATTTTTTTGTTATCAATCACAGGTTAGTACTTTGCATTCAAAGCATAGCCCCTTCCCTCATTCACTCCCACCCTCTCCGACCCTCCCTCATCTCCTCCCCACCCCCTCCAAGTCCACCAACAGGGGAGGACCTCCTCCCCTTCCATCCAACCCCAGCTCATCCTGTCTCCTCAGGGCTGGCTGCAATGTCCTCCCCTGGGATCTAGCCAGTCTGTCATTCCCCAGCTTGTATGGGGGAAGGTCAAAGAGTCAGCCATGAATTTCAAGACTGAAACAGTCCCTGCTTCCCTCACTAGGGTCTTCAGTCCTACACCGAGCTATCATGGGCCCCATCTGAGCAGGGGTTTCAGGCCACATCCACACGTGGTC
>JAQQSO010003148.1:0-13799 GCA_028658305.1 Pachyuromys duprasi
AACAATATCATCGCTGTGTGCTTCCTCATGAGTGATAGCTTCCAGTTTTCCTCTGCTACGTGTAGTTCTAAAATTTCTTCCACTATGAGAGCAGGACACAAAAATCCAGCGTTCCTTCTCAAGCGGCATGCATGCAAGTGTGTGTGTGTGTGGGGGGGGAGGTTGTGAATTTTTCTTAGTTAAGTTGTAAGACAGCTTATAAACAGCACCTAGACTGCATCTGTATGTGCTACTTATTTTTTATATCTCATTTTCAGAAAAACTTCAACCAATGAAATTCAATTCTTTTCATAGCTGTTCAATTCTTCACTTTCAGTCCTCAACATGGAAACATAAAGTCACCCTAAATACTGAATCTCATCGTATTTGTTTTGCTATTAAACTTTAAAACTCAAGGCTGCTAAAGAAGAAGTACCTGGCTCTCTGCCTCTTTGCTCTGTGAAGAGCACCAGACTCTCCTTGGGGGTTTTCACATGAGAAGAAATGGCTACTGTTTTCAAAGCAAAGGGGAATTCTACTGTCTTGCAACAGTTATGACGTGTGAAGATTTAAATCACAATGGTGCTTCCATGCAAAGCTCCTTCTTTTCATTACTTCTTGTTTATGAGAAAGTGGGAATCTATCATATCACCTGACTTTTATAGCTTGTAAAGTTGATAAAATATTGAGTACTTTATATGTAGATTTTTGTAAGCACTATTTAATATGAAACGTACTTGTACGTACAAGAACAGAGTTTTTCAGTGTATCTATAGTTACATCACAGCCATAACTCCTTGTTTATATACCATATGCTTTTTAATTATCACAAACACTTTATTTATTACAAGTTATTTACTTTGTATCGCAGCTGTAGCGCCCTCCCTCATCTCCTCCCAGTCTCACCCTCCCTCCCTCTTCTCTCCTTATGCCCGTCCCCTTGTTCACGGATAGGGGAGGTCTTCCTCGCCTTCCATCTGACCCTAGCTTATCAGGTCTCATCAGTGCTGGCTGCTTTGTCCTCCTCAGTGGCCTCTTAAGGCTGCTCCCCCGTCAGGGGGAGGTGATCAAAGAGCCGGCCACTGAGTTCATGTCAGAGACAGTCCTTGCTCCCATTACTAGGGTATCCACTTGGAAACTGAGCAGCCTACTTTCTTCCTCTGAGCAGGGGTCTAGGTCCTCTCCATGCATATACCCTATGTTTTTATAAATTGCTCTTTTTGAGAAATAGCAAGGATGTTGGAAACTGAAGTGAGAGAGCATGGCAAACAGCAAGGGGTGACTGAGCAGAAGGAAAAAGAGCTGGGGACTGGGGAAACTGATGAGTCATTGTCAATTTAGGAAGGGTGTGTGTGTGTGTGTGTGTGTGTGTATATATGCACACACACATGCATGTATGTATTGTAACTATGCCTTTTCTCACTCTTCAAGAGGTCTCAGTGTAGACTTGCAGTCTGGAGTCAGTTTTAATTTTTACTGATTTAGTTGACATCTATGTCTCTTATCAGCCCTTTCACGTTTTCAGTGTCTATTTCTTGGGGTCCACGTACTGGGACTGGAGATTTTTCCTATAGGTGCATGCTGTCTTGGGCCACCACCCATAGCCTTGCATTGAAGAAGCTGAGGCTGGGAAAGTTAAGCACGGACATAGATGGGCCTTTGGGTGAGGTCATTGCTACTTCTCAGGAAGAAGGCTCAAGACTGCTCAGCAGGGCTCTGATATCCAGCCCTCAAGTTTCTACGTTCTGTTGCCTGAGGAATTCACGCATTATTTTAGTTCACTTTTCATTGTTTTGAATGTATCTTTCAAAAGCAAATGACTTCATATTTAGACTGTATTTCTCTTTACTCATTCTAAATACATGCTCATTGGAATTTACCTGTGACCTCCGCCCGAAAATCCTGTTAACCAGGTGGGGTACGTCGTGTACACAGGTAATCCCAGCAATTGGAAAGTGGATTCGGCAAGGAGAGACACATTTGCTGCCAATTGAGCTATAGTGAGAACATCCTATCAACACACATAGACACACAGACCACACACACAGAGACAGAGAGATACAGAGACAGAAACACACACAGAAAGACCCAGAAACAGAGACACACAGAGACAGAGATACACAGAGACAGAGACACACATAGAGACAGACAGACAAAGATACACACACAGACAGAGAGAGCAATTATACCTCATGATAAGAGAACACAAGCACTTGCATTTATGCAGTTACTTGCCAGACACTACTCACTTCAACATTTGCTTCCTGGACCCCAGCATTCACTACCTGATTCTGACAAGGCAAATAATATCGCTATTGGACAAGTGCTTAATCAGAGGCCCAAAGAAAATCACCTTGACCCAGGTACAGTAAGAGTGAAGAAGTCGACTCAGGGCTCCTCACTACCACTCTCCATCTTTCCTCAGAGCAGCATCCTGGCTCTTTACGAAAAAGGGCGGAGCTGTTCTTTTGCGTTGTGCTGCAGAGATGGAAAGGCAAATGCTCCTGCTTCAGGCTCACTGTGCTCCTCACTGCTGTGTGGTTTACTCGGGGCTGGGTGCTGGAGGCTGGGGAGTAGAGGGTGGGTGGGGTGGGTTTAGACCAGCTGTATGAGCTTGTTAGGGGCCAGCTTCTGCCCTCTTCTCACAGACCTCTGCTCAAGGGCAGAAGCTCTTCCCTACGTGCTGCTGCTGCTGTTCAGGAAGGCCTAAGAAGCATTTTGCCCAAGGCTTCCAAATGGCTTACAGCATCTTGGTGGTCTTGGTTCCTCTTAACTGATGCTATTTCTATTCACTGGGTTGTCAGATAGTTTGGGTGATTTGGCAGAAATGTTGAAGGGGAGCAACCTTCTATGCAGTTAGAACTCTTGTTGCTGCTTTTCTATTTTGTTAGTAAGTATCAGATCTTGTTACCTTCAAAATAGCAAATTACCCAAGGGTGAGGACCAGACTCATTTATGTTTTCAGAACACATAGCTCAGGCTTTTGAACAGAGTTAGCATCCATGTAAAGTAAGTGGTGTTTTATTTAAGGACTGGGAAGTGTCATTCTTAGTGACATTAGCTGTCAGTGATTTGAAATTGCAGACTAATATACCTAGCATGTAGTTCTCATTTTCACACATGTTTGACTTCAGGACAGAGGACCAAGTGCTAAGTGTGATTAGTTTTCAATCTACATTTAATTGATAGTGAAACGGATCTGTATCTACTTTGGTTACCTGCATTTTCTTGCTCTACACTTGACTGAGTAAAGTCTTCCAGGTTTAAGTGGACTCATCCTTAATAGTGAGATTTCTATACTATGTCTAAAGTACAAGGAGTACACAAATATTTTTTAAAAAAGGAAAAATTGAATGTTTAAAGATGTTTCCCATGTAGACAGATCATGCTACTTAAAAATATGTTTATTTTCTGTGCATGAGTGTTTGTATGCATCTCTGTGTGCCACCTGTGTGCCTAATGTCTGCAGAGGCCAGAAGAGGGTATCGGAACCCCGGAGACTGGAGTTTCTGATGGTTGTGAGCTTCCATGTGGGTCCTGGGGATTGAACCTGGGTCCTCTGCAAGTGCAACCAGTGATCTTAACTGCTGAGACATCTATTAAAAACAAACAATCCCAAACATTTCCCAATCATCTGGGAGCTTATGTGCTCCTTTCTTAAAACTATAAGAGGAAGAATTCGCTCTGGCTGAAGTAGAATGAAAAGGTAAGTTTTCAAGAGACAGAAGTGTCGGTTTGCGATCTGTCACAGAGACTTTAACTGACTATGGTAATTTTCACGTTTGAATGGTTATCAGGAGGACGTCAGCTGGAGCCTAGCTATGAGAGTTACAAAATGGCAATAGATATTAGTGCTGGAAGCAAAAGAGAACGCTGAGGTGGTAACTATCGTCTGTTAAGCCGTGTCTTGAGGCGGGCTCCTGAAAGGCTGCAATCAGGCTAGCTGCACAGTGCCTTCAATTGCCTGAGATGTCTGCCACTCCCTAGCACCAGGGTGAGGTTTCCAGGGTCTCAATTTTCTGTGTCAGCATATATCAATAGTTATGTTTTTTTTCCCACGGAAGGTATGATTCTGTTTACTAAGGGACCCAAACTGGAAGAGTAGTAGGCTTACTGGGAGCAATTTTATTCAATAGAAATTAAACTTTTTGGCTGATATTTATAGAAAAAAACTTTTCAAAAGAGCAAAGAAATTACTAATCAAAATTTAATTTAGACTTTAAGATATCTATTGTAAAATGTGTTTTGGGGGTAAGATTTAAATAGATTCGACCTAATTACCTTTATCTTGATATAAGGACATTCAGTGGCCTGGCAGGCTCAGTGTTGATGATCTGTTGCTTTCTCAAGTTCTTGGACAACAGAGAAAACAGCACAAACTCCAAGACCCCAAGTATAGTTATAGCAGAAAAAGAGTGCTCAGTGGGTACTCTTGAAGGCTTTGCAGTACGACCCAGCAGGAAAAAAAGTCCAGTCCTAGACAATGCACTATCCAAACAAATTCACCTTGATGTCTTATTTGAGAGCAGTAATTATTCCTTGCCAAAAGCCAAATTTTGGAACTTATACTTTTTCTAAGGTCAACAAAACTGTAAATAAAAAAAAACATTCTTGAGGATTTTGTTCTGCTTTACAACATGCATAGGGCTTCCCTTGGTCATGAATGCTAGACATGCTCTTTGCAGGTGACTAGTATGCTGAGTGCTGAGATGCATTAATTAACCTTTACGTTGACATAAAAGTGTTTTGTGAGAACAAATGTACACAAAATGTTATCTTTAATCATGACTAACGAAAATGGGTTACTATAAACACAGTCTTTACTACTGCAAATTTCTCCTTGACAAATGATAGGGCCTGCTTCTTTAATTAAAGATAATTAAAAATTTTGCACAAGGGAGTCAGAGCCTTCCCATACATCTCTCCTGCCTGTCTGCTTGTGAGCTACTGAGATAATCTTGAAATAATATAAGTGTAGATGCTCAGGCTGTATTTCTTTTAGATCTACCTTTCTTTCATAGAACGAAAAATTAAAATTAAGTACCTGGGGTTTATGCATGGAATGAAAGATGTGGTTTTGCCGTACCAGAAAAATGATTCTTTTTTTTTATCATAAAAATGATTCTTAAAGCAACACTACACTAAAATTGTTATTACAGGGCTAAAATTTTCTTGTTTGTGTCCTCACTTTAAATTTCTACCATCTCCAAATGCTATTTCTAAATGCCAGGATTAACCATTTAACACACATAACCACTGTAATGCTCTCTTAGCATTCTTTTCTTTAAAAAAAAAAGCAACAAAAAACCAAACCAAACAACCTATTAGCAACTACAACAGTCTAAATCAGTGGGCCACACTCCCTTTTGGGGGTTGTGTATGAGATATTCTGCATATCAGATATTTACACCGTGACTCATAAGTGTAGTAAAGTTACAGTTATGAAGTAGCAACAAAATACTTTTGTTGTGGTTGGGGTCAGTGTGTGAAAGGGTCACAGTATTAGGGGGGTTCAGAACCACTGATCTGAAGTTTTCCTACTCCTGGAGACCTGGGAATACCTGGGATGAGCCGCTGAAAACAATAATGAAAGATAACCTTATTCCAGTTTTGGGCTGTCGCTACATTCTACCACCTTTGCCAGTTTTTATTTGGGATCGTGTTTTAATGCTCTCTTTGAGACATTTTCTTTTTAGTATCACTTTTGCAGGGCATTATTTCCAGAAATGTCTTTGTGGTCTGCCACTCCCTGCATGGGTCAACTGACACATGATGTTTTTGGTGATATTCCTTGATGACCTATTTTTTCCCTTTCTAGACCAACTTTCTTAAAAAGGGTAATATTAAACAACGAGGCTCTTTATTGACTTAAGAAAGCAGAAAAAAACCATTTACTTATTTGATTCAAATTAGGGTCTCACAGAATAGCCCAGTCTGGCCTTGAACCTAAAGTCCTCTTACCTCAACTTCCAGAGATATGGGATTTACAGGCGTGTGCTACCTGCATTTGTCAAAACAAACCCAATCTGTTTTCCAAAATAAAGTCATGAATGAATTCCTTATAACTCAGTAAATCCTTACAGTTCTTTTCATTCAGTGTCTAGGATGAAATACTATGTTGGAATACCTTGGTAAATCATAGCTATGCATGTACTCTAATTTCAGTATGGTTTAAATCTGTTTTACTTCCCATATGGATTGTATATTCTGAGCTGTCTAATAAATTGTACATTATCCTTCTTCTAAAAGGTTCTGCTTTTAACTTCTGTTCTGCATATTATTTGTAGATAACAGTAATCTCATGTGATTTATTTTCTCTTAACTGTGCAACAATCTATATTCTTTTCCCTGACACAAATACACACACAGAACCAAACTCTTACTTCTCCCACAATTTTTCTTGAAGGCCTTCTGTTGAGTCCTGCAATACAAATATATTTAAAACAATCTAATTAAGGAAGAGTGATGGCTCAGAGTACATATCCTCAGAGAAATTAAATCCCTATGCATATGAGTTTGGAAGTGAAATATTTTGTAATCCATTGCCACAGATTTAAAAATCTTAAGACAGAACATTGGAGTGTCTTATGAGGGTTACGTTCACGTCATAATTTTGTATTTTAACAGTGGTAACTTGATGGTGAGGACTGGCATCAGTCAGCAGGTTGTCAGAGTTGAAGACTCACCTCCACCCACTTCATTAGAATCTAAACTGCAATGAAAACTATCGTTTGAGAAATATTAATATGATACTATTAAGTACCTTAAAGGTAGCTTATGGTTATATGAAATACATAAGCAAGAATTTCCCTTCTATTGATCATTGAAACAATTTACCTTGATAGTCATCAACATTAACTTATACCTTTCTTTAAAGTGGTGTCAGTTATACTTACTAGACCAATAAAACTATTCCAAGGTTTTAAGACTTTTTGTCATCTTTCAACAATTATCAAGTATAAATGAATATACGTATAAAGACATCATGTAAAAACCATAATCATTGAAAATGCACAAAATTTGATGGAAATAGCATCAGATTTTGGTTTTAAAAGTTGTTCTTTAAGAGTATGGGAAAGCACTTGCTGTTAGTCCAGGCACACCTCTTCAGACCACATTCTCCTGCGTGCTTTCTTACTTTTTTGCAGCTTCCCCTAAGGTGGAGCCTCTGACAGGAGAGCTGTCCCCATCATGAGGCAGATTTAAATGAATAAGTAAACAGTGATGTTCATTTATGCCTTTACTAATGAATTAAAACATCTGTTCCTAAATAATTTTTCTATCACTACTGACATTTTTTTGCCATTTATGCACCATACAAGCCCAGAAGTAACATAAATGATAGAATAATTATGCTGTAATGAAGCTGGAAATAAAGATCACGAGGGACTAATTATCCAGGGCTCTGCCAACTCAGAGACTACAATAACTCACCCCACTGTAGAGACTTACATGCCCTTCTCACACACTGGAGTAAAGCATGACATTATTCTATTAAATCAACAACTGAACGATTCCAATAAAAATATTTTATTGAACAGTTAGTGTCTGGAGCCAGGGTTAAATCAAGCAGAGTGAAACTGACTGCCCTCTAGTGGGGTGCACAGTTACTGCAGCCTCCATGGCCTCAACCGAGAGAACCAAGAGGAAAATAGCTTTGGTTCGGAAGCATTTGGATAACTAACTCTTGAGTCTTTTCTTGAGGACCAGCACATCCATACAATGTTACAGATCTCATGGTAACACTAGTGTGCGTTTTTCCACAAACAAAAGAGAACTGGTGAGAGCTGGTGGTTAATGCTCAGTGTCAGGCTGACCACACCCAGGTCTGGGTTTGTGCAGTTAGCTGACACATGCTTTGAGACCAGCTTTATCTAGCCTTTTGCAAGCAACTAGTTACTAGAGTGACTCGAACATACACTGTGCCGTAATTAAGGGAATAAAAAAAACAACAAGGTATAGAATAACAGCAATTTTTAAAAAAGATATACTGTATCAATGAAAAGACATTCAATATGGATTCATCTTCCATTTTATATTTAGTTAGTTGTCTTTTATAAAAAAAATCTTGCTTGACAGATATCGTTAAATAATCACAGAGATAAGTAATAATTTTGATCCTAAACTGCAAAAGGAAGCTATTTTATATGAAGCAGCTTTATGCCAGCCTGGGAGGGCATGTCCCAAGTCTACACAGAACGGAACTTCTTTTAGCGCTGGTTTTTTTTTTTTTTTTTGTCATTGACAATCAAGAGATTTGATGAAAGCCATATTGTGTCAAATGACCTAATACTTATTTTTCAAATCACGATCCACAAGCAATTAAAATTTTAGACAAAGCTACAAAGCATTCGGTCTTAACAATCATTTTAAAACACGCTTTACGGCATAGATTTTTAACAGGTATAGGCAGACACCAGCAGACCCACTGATTCCCAGCAGCGTGCCAGCGACTGACAACGTGCTTCACTGGGCACCGCAGTTCTCGCTGCCGCCTACTCAACTAGTATGACTTAGATATCTGTAATTAATTGACAAAGCACCATGTATTTCCTTCAGCTTCTCATTTCTAGGTCTTTATGCATCCGTTTATATTGTGCCCCCATTTGAGAAGATAATGAGCGATACAATATCATGTCGAATACACTAATTGTTTAATGAATCAGGAGAAAAGCACTGGCCTGGCAGATTAATTGATTACTCTTTTCAGTTGGGGTGTTAACCCCTTCCCCCCCCCCCCCAAACGGCATCTTTCTCACTGCAGAGGTAGTATCTCTTCTCACATTCACAAGTGCAGCCTAATCATGGCAGAAGGAACCTTTGCACCTGTCATACGTGGGGGGTGAGAGTTTCATTGGTTGGTGGTTACCATTCCACAATCCTTGTTTCTGGGTAGAACTGAGACTGTATCAAAAAGCACTTGGAAGAAGAGTTTCGGGAGGAGACAATAACAATTGAGTGCAAAATCTATATTTAAATGTTTATAGATACGCCCTTTTGTGGCGTGGTATAACGTCTCAGTTATATATTTTGCCCATTGAAACCACAAACGATTCTCCTTGGAGGATTTTCCAGGGACTGTTGGCGCACAGGCTGTCCTCAGTAAGCGCCAGTGCATATGCCCCAGTCCCCCGAACACACGTAACAGCTACAGTTTATAGAAACTTAAATGATTTACCGGGAGACAGAATCGGCTTCGGGTTGGGGATGGGCGGAGGGCGGAGGCTGGTGAGGATGCTCAAGAAGAATTAGCCTCAAGGGGTTAATCCTTATCAAAAGGCACCAGCATCCTTTTAGAAGAAGTGAGACTAAGGGAAGAATAAAAGTGAGTCTTGGAATAAAAATCACGGTGAATGGAATCACAATTCTGGTGATGAGGAGTCACTAGCCTGTCGTCTGCAGCGGAAACCTCTCCGTGGGAGTACAGAGCACGAAGATCATCCCCCACCCCCCGACAGAACCCCTTCTGGAAATGCAGATTTGACTGCGAACTGGGGCAGGCCTGGGAGTAGCTCAGGACGCTGCGCAGAACCCTCTCTTGGGATACTCCTGTGGGGGCGAGCGCCCAGTTCCGAGAGGAGGGCGAGCGATGCAGGGCTGGCTCAGGTCCACGAGCGCCATCACCACGTGCGCGCTCGCCCGGCTCGCTCGCTGCTCCGGGGCTCGCAGCCAGGGTGGGACCGAGCCACGCCCCACTGGAGGACCCTTGGCGGCGGGGGTAGGGGGTGTCTCTGTCCCGGAACACAGAGGGCCACGGGCTTGGGCTGGGGAAAGGGCCCTCGGGCTCTGCGTGGGCGAGGACACACCTTCCAGAAACACCGGGGAGGGGTCACCTCTATGGTCCAGGGGCCTGACTGGGCGCGGCCGCGTCTTTGTGTGGCGGGGTGGGGCTCGCCTCTGTCTGCACAGCTATCCACCCGCTGGGGCTTGGCCCTGCGAACCACGAGCAAGGCCAGGTGTCTGCACCACCCAGAGGAGTTGGGGTTGTTCTGGAAGGCGGGGCTAGAAAGATGGGCGCTCAGACTGCGGACTGTTGAGCAGCCCCACCCAAGTTCGCGGCCAGCCAGCCTGGCACCTGAGTCTCTCGGGGTCCGCGGACAGGGTGGGGCAGGGCAGGGTGGGTCCGGTCCACCTCCTTTCCCCTGCTCTGCATCCACATTCCCCCTCTCTGGGGCTTCCAGATGCCTCCCCGGTGCAGGCCCCTCCCAGCCTGTCCACCACAGGGCCACAGGAGGCGCAGGACCTATTCGGGGAGGAAGGCCCTGGATCTCGAATCTCTTGCGGTTTTACGCAGCCCCAAAGATTTACTAATACTTGGCTCCGTCTGACCCACAAAATGGAAACAGCACGTGGCTCCTCTTAAAAGACCTTGACCTCTTTTGCTTCATATCATGCTCACACATCTTTATCTGTGTTATTTTCTGTACATCCTTCTGGGTTCCCTAAGCTTCCCCTCCCCTTCACCGAAACGACCTAAGGAGTTCGGAGTAGCCCCCTTTACCTTCTTGTTCCTTTTCTGTTTTCTTTTTCTTTTCTTTTTTCTTTTTTTCATTTTGCCATTATGTCTAAATAGCCTATTTAATGTGGTTCTGGAAAATATGTTAACTCACTCTCCGCTGGCCCTTACGGAAGAACAATGAGGCCAGGGTGGGGCGGCCGAGGTTAGCGGTCAGGTCTCTGGCGAGCAGGCGTGAGCGGGGCGTGGCGGGGCTCCGCTGTCCCCTTGGGGCTTGCTGGGAGCCCTACTCGTCCCCCTTTCTACCGGGGATGCGAAGCTGGGTCGGGGCGGGGACGGCTTGACTCCGCACAGGGTGGGGCAGTCCGCATAGTGTGCCCAGCGCTGCAGGTGCCCCCCCCGCCCCCACCCCTGGGACCGTAGCTCCACACACAAAGAAACCCCACCCCGGCGCCTTGGGAGCCCGGTCCCTCTACCCCTCCCGCAGCGCACGCTTCCCCGCCCCTGCAGCTGCCCACCCGCGCCCTCCACGCCCTCCTCCTCCTTCCCCTCCCTTTCCCTAAAACAAAGGAGCCGAGGTCCTACTCCACCCCTCCGGCCGCCTTACCTCCCCGCACCGCGCCCCAAGACTAGCGGTTTTTCCAACAGAGACAATACCATAAAATATGCCCACTCCCCTCCCCCGCTCCCACCCGTCTCCTAAACCGCCAGGATGGGACCGCTTTGACTTTGCATCCTCTCTTTTTTCTCCCAACCTCACCCCTTTCTGTTCCTATTTTCGTTTTAAACTACAGAACGGATATAGGACGTTCCAAAGCACTTTCCGAAAGGTCCCTTCACCTCACTGACGGCAGATATAAGTTAAGGTAGCCCCCATCCCCTCCGCTGGCGCTTTAATTTCAAATATGGAAGCAGAATAAAATTCCTTCCCGTCGCAGGACAACTTACCTGCTTCTGTCTTTTTAAAAGAAATAATTTGCTTTAGCTTTTCAAAGACCCCCCCCCCCCTTTGCCCTCTCATCTCCTCCCGAGTCTGCCTCCGACCTTCCCAGCTCCTGTGTATCATAAATGTCCTTTTCTTAAAAAATAAAAAATAAAAATCTTTTAATGTCTTCAGAGTCCCAAGAGAGAAGGGAGAGATGGGCTCCAGATCAAGCCTGGGGAGAGCGAAGCGCGATTCTTACCCATTGCTGTTTTAGCCATTGTAGAGATGTGCTCGCACAGAGCGGTGGCGAAGGCGAAGGAGAAGGGTCCGGCTGTAGCCGCGGAGAGAGCGAGAGAGGAGTCTGAGTAAGGCACTGAGTCTGCAGAGTGGGACCGTGCTAGAGAAAGAGCAAGAGGCAGGAGCCCATGAATAATTATCACGCAGAAGCTCAAGCAGATTGGCTCCCAGGGTCCCCTGACATGACTCCCGCAGAGTCAGAATCTCCAAGCATTAAATATTGATCGGCCAATGGTGCTAGAGTACAAAGTACCAGAATGCAGTTTGAAATGGAAATCAGCCCTTGCCTGGCAGCTCCCCCCATTTTGGATCCCGATAGTACAGTCCAAGTGGAGTGGTGCGTTAGCTTGGAAGCCTCGGAGGAACTCAGGACTGGGCTGTGTCTACCTGTACCCAGGAGAATATACTTTGCTCACACATGTGCCATATGCATAGACTGATAGAGAAGAAAAAGACCCAGGGGGCTGAGAAGTCACCCCAGTATGCTGAGTGGCGGAAAATGTGTTTAAAGTTCGTATTATCATCTTTCCTTGTTTTCTCTTCCACCTTTGGCCCTGTCCTTGGTGGATGCTGGCCTCCCTAACAGATGATGGATTACCCAAACCAGCTCATGTCTGGCTGCGGTGACAGCTCAGAAACAACCAGGGCTACTGTTTTTTCTTTTTGACTCAGTGGGCTCCAAAGTCTATGAACTCAGGAGAGTCTCGTAGGAGAGGGAGGCCTGGCCTTTCCTCTCTTTGGCACAGAGGAAGGAACTGTTGGCTACTTGGGCACAGAGAGATGCTCCATCTTAGGACAACGTGCAAGAGAGTAAGAGAACGAGGAATGATTTTCTTGTATTCACAGTCGGATTAAGCAGTATCTTTGAGACTAGTTATAAACAAGGCATTCATTCATTCATTCACAGTTTTTTTTCTTTTCTCAATCTTTCACAATTCATATATTTACTGAGCATGTGCACAGCACTGAAGAAACTGGGATTATTTTTTGGAGTTGTGCTTATGGAACTATGTCTGTGTGTGTATAGTATTTATTTGAGACAGGGCTTCTCTGTGTAGTCCTGGCTGTCCTGGAGTCTCTTTGTAGACCATACTGGCCTCGAACTTACAGAGATTCACCTGCCTCTGCATACTAGAGTGCTGGGATCAAAGGGGTGTACAACTGCACTCAGTTATGCTCAGGGAACTTTTAATCTACACGACTGAACTCTTTTGTATTGCCATTGGATAAGCCTAAATCCATGTAGACATTGTGGTTTAGGTATTTAAAATTAGCAAGGAATACTTAATTTTATCTCAGAGATTAAAACACACACACACACACACACACACACACACACACACACACACAAACCAGAACATCGTTGCTGTCATGAACATGTAAGAAACACTATCCAATTTTAAGGATATTGAAAATTAAGAACTCTCCCATTAGAAAGTTCTTTGGTACCAATTAAGTTACATGTTAACATTTCTTTTTAGCATCCAGTACAGTATGAAGTTCAAGTGCATACGGGGAAGCTGGGAGGCAGAGTACTCTCCTTGGTGCTGAAATAGCTCTGCACTTCCTATTAACTTGTAAAGGCATTTTAACACTCTGGATGACTTGCTGGATGATAGGAAGCTACTGGAACGGGAGCATTTCTGACCTGCTGAATCACGGGAAAAATAAAAAATAAAGTGAAGATCAATAAAATTATTTCTTGAGCAGGAAGATCAGAAATGATTGTTCCTGTCATTGAACAGGCCCATGACTGTGATACAGCGAGAGTACACTATGGAAATTGGCAGGGTCTGGAAATAAATTATCATTTTCTCTCTCTCAAAAGCCATTTGCCAGTATAAACGTGGGAGCTTCTTCCTTCTCGGTACGGTAGTCCCCCCACTCCATAACCCCTTCTTCACAGGCTGTGTGCCACCCTCCTAGGAGGGCAGAGCCCCCAGCTATGACTTCATGTCTTTAACAGCGACAATTGACAGTTCAGGGAGGTCCATTGCGCTTGTGAGCACAGAAACGAAACACTTCTACTGTCCTCATTTTTGACTCTCTGGTGAGCATTCCTTCCCGATGGATGGGAATGTGAGAAGGAGGTCAGTGTACAGAGGGGTAAATGTTATACGAGTAGCTCTTTTCTTTTCTTTT
>JAQQSO010003149.1:0-13799 GCA_028658305.1 Pachyuromys duprasi
CATCTTAATGTTTTCTTCTATTCCAGTGAAGCCTCCCACGCTGTAGCTAAGCTCTGCTAAAAGTTGACTCCAATCGCAAGCCCCTCTCACCTTTTTAAAGTGTGTCTGTTGAATTATTGACATATGGAAACTCATCAAAAGGGAGCTGAATCCATATCACTGATGCTGTCTGGGACGGGCTTGGATTGCTTTATAATCTTTCAGACTCTTTCAAACCATAGCATCCTGAAAACTGAAGTAGAGTGAAAAAAATCATACACTGCTCATTTTTTCTCATTGAAATTGTAAGGGGAATAATGAAGTTATAGACTTGATGGCTATGTGCTGGTCTTACATGCCAAGCATGAGATTTTAGCTGACTAGCAGTTAACACAGCTTTGATGTCAGATCTGACACTTATCTTCAGCAATATCATAGATCCTAACCAATTTGAGAAATATTAATTCAAATCTCAATGATGGTGTCTAATCAACCTGATGGAGTATTGAAAATTTTTTAGTTCATCCATAAATTTTGTCATCATATCTATTTATTGTGATATTTTAATTAAAAATTAAAATTTGGACCCTCACCTACTTAAAAGTTTTCTAGAACAAAAGACTTTCTTGTTTCCTGTTTTCACTAAATTTGCAAAGATTTTAAAATAAAAATAGTTGACATTACTGAAGAGTAGAATTCTTTTTTCCCTTTCCCGACCTCTCTTCTTTTCTCTCTCCCTCCCACAGCATTCATCTACAGTTGGCTTTTAATTTTCCCTCATTCTGCCTGGAAATGTCTCATTTACATTTTCTACCTGTTGTACAGTTGGTGATCACTGACCGCCACCAGCAGCTCCTCCTCCTGCTCCTCTCCTTCCTGCTCTTCCCTTTCCTGCTCCTCCTCCTCTTCCTTCTGCTCCTCCTCCTGCTCCTCTTTCCTGCTTCTCCTTCTCCTGCTTCTCTTCCTCCTCCTCCTGATTCTCATCTTCCTGCTTCTTCTGCTCTTCCTTCTTCTGCTCCTCCTCCTGTTGCTTCTCCTTTTGTTCCTCCCCTCCTGCTCCTTCTCCTTATTCTCATCTTCCTGCTCCTACTTCTTCTCTTCCTCTTCTTCTTGTTGTTTTTCCTCCTCCTGCTCCTCCCTTTTCCTCCTGTTTCTCCCCACCTGTTGCTCCTTCTCTTCTTCATTAGGAACTCAATAGTCCTAATGCAGAAGTTTCATTTGCATAAAATGAACTGAGGCTCAGAGTCATTTAGTAATCTGCTTGAGGTCTTAAATGGCAAAGTGAGAATTTGGGTCTGGGTCATGTGAATCCAGAGTCAATATTCTTGACTGCTAGTCAATGCTCTTTCCTTACCAACACTTAAAATCGTGTTCAAAGAAGTTCTTCCCTCAGAAAATTTGGCAGTTGTGAATTATAAGAAAGTGTAATTCCTATGCTGATTAATTAAAAGCAAATTTTGGAAGAATTAACTCTTAGCAGAATTCCCTCTGTGTTCTGCACCAGATGAGGGTTCGTTTATTTGAAAACTTGACTAAACAGAGTCACTGTAGAAGAACTTTGCCTGATTTTCCTTGTCTACCTTAACAGCAGTGTTGTCTCCAGAGAGGAGACAAGTAGAATCTGCCTGGGTGGAAACAGGCAGAGGGAAGGTGCCAAAAAACTGATAAGGGATGGAACCTAGAAGAGCCTTGCTTATTCAGAGTTTACTTTTAGATGACTCTCTGGAAGTTTGGGTTACCTACTTCCCTGTCCCAGAAATTATTTTTCAGTTGTGATAGTTACTTGGTTGTTGTCAGGATTCACAGACATCTGTGGACTATGCAGGCAGGCACCCACTGTGGATAACATATTTTCCTAGAACAGCATGTCTCTTTCCATACAGATGACATGAGAGAATGTTGATGGTGTGACTCCAGGACTCACTGCAGAGCACCATGCTGCTTGTCTGTCCCCACTGCTGTGTGCTTTCTCATGCAAGTGGGATGTTCACGTTGTCAGAAAAGTGAACATCAAGCATCTTGACCATTAACATGCCTGAGTGGACCTTGGATATTTGAGAATTAGTGACACACAGTTAAAACATTAAGTAATGAAAAACAGCTAGAGAAATACACAATTTTTTCACAAGTCAGAGTTTGTCACATTTAGAAAGCAAACTTCTAATGAGTATCAGCCATTTGACCCTATGCATCGTTTGAATATTAGCTTCTCAGCCATAATTACTTCACTTCTTTATATTACACTTCCATCATTTTAGTCACAAGACAAAAGGCTTTCACAATTTTTTTGCTATTTCTTTCCAGAGAATATAATTTTAAAATGCTTTTAGGTATAGTAAAGGCTTATTAAAATGTTCCATAATGCATTTTCATTTATTAATAGAAACCATGGTGCAATCATGATGGTAGTTGTAAATTGACTTTTGATCTTTTAACAGCCATTATAATCTTATAAGTATGCTGTATAGATGGAATATTTTCTTTTTTCTGCATTTTCTTTTACAACAATGCATCACCTAGCAGAGAAGTCCAATGCTGTTAATATCTGAGGTGCGTGTGTGCTGTTGCAGAGGGTTCAGCTTCTAAGCAATGTTTGCTTTCTGTGTGAGTAGCACTGAGGCAAAGAAGGGCATTTTCCACCTTCAGCACATACACACATGATGGTACTACATGAAGAATGTCTAAAGGAAAAGTCCAGTAAAGAAAATGGACCAAACCAGGTTTCTGTCTGTGCTTCCAAGGAAAAGGGTTCTTGGGTTCTTTTTTTTTTTAATTCATTAATTTATTTATTCACTTTATATCAGGATCCTAGACCCCTTCCTTCCTATTCCTCCACCCTCCCTCCCCTACTCTTTGGAAAAGGGGAGACCCACCCCCAACAGCTCACAGTAGCTCATCAAGTCCCATCAGAATTGAGCTTATCCTCTTCCCCTGTGGCCTGGTGAGGCAGCCCCGCAATGGGGAAGTGATCAGAGAGCAGGCAACAGAGTCCATGTCAGAGACAGCTCCTGCTCTTCTTACTAGGGAACCCACCTGGAGCCTGAGCTGCCCATTGGTTACATCTCTGTAGGAGGCCTAGGTCTAGTCAATACATGGCCTTTGGTTGGTGCTTCAGTTTCCTCTAAGTAGACAGGGTTCCTAATGGATAAAGAGAAACACCAACCCACCCACAAAAACTTCAACCCAGAATCTATCCTGCTTACAAGATGTACAGGGATAAAGATAGAGCAGAGATTGAGGGAATGTCCAGCCAATGCCTGGCCACCTCAAGGAGAGAGCCAACCCTTAACAGTATTAAAATAGTCTGCTGTGCTCCCAGCAAAAGCCTGGCATAGCTGTTCTCTAAGAGGCTCCGCCCAGCAGCAGATAGAGACAGATGCTGAGACTCACAGCCAAACATTGGGTGAAGTGTAGGGAGTCTTGTGGAAGAATAAGGGGAAAGATAGAAGGACCTGGAGGTGGCAAGAGCTTCTCAAGAAGACCAACAGAGCCAACCAGCAAGAGCCCAGAGAGGAGACTGAAGCACGAACTAGGAGAAGGGTTTTAATCTGCAGTCTAATTAGGCACGCTAACATGGATAGCTGTGAAAATCAGTGCAGTGTATTACTAAAGGAAAGAAACCCAATGCATTGATGCCTTTAACAGGCGCTTTCATTGTTACATGTCCATCTCAAGGAACTTAACACCCACCAAGTTCACCAAAGTTTGTTCCTGATGTACTGGAAAAAAAGAACACTAAGTCATAAGGACCCCCTCTTGTGTGTGCAGAACCTGAGTCCTTAGGTTCAATAAAACACAGTTCCTTCTAACTTCATGCCCTCCCTGTGTGTTGCAGGGTTGCTGGCTTACTATGTACTAGTGTAGCATGGACATTTCTTCATCACCTAACTGGCCTGAGATGGAATGAACATTTTTTTTTCTGATAGGAGCTGAAGTTATCCTTCATGGCAACTTGAACATGTGCATACTAAAAAAGTCCCACTGTATAGGAAAAGAGCTACTATCTTTAGCTACAGATTTTTGACAGTCAGGATTTACTTGTCATTGGGTTAATATGTCACTATTTTTTTCAGCTACTTCTGATCATACTTTCTGATAAATTTTAGAGAAGCCCTATGTATGTATGTATGTATGTATGTATGTATGTATGTATGTATGTATGTATCTACCTACCTACCTATCCATCTATCTATCTATTTTGAGGATCATTTGTCTTTATATTCAAGATGTCTGATCAGGATTTTTAAAATTTTCCTGTTGTGTGTGTGTGTTTAAATTTGCCAGTGCTCTAAGTTTATTAAGACAAAATTATGCCCATATTATTTAATTTCATGTAACTGGTTTCTGGTTTAAGATGTGACAATAAAACATATTAACCTTATGAAATACATACATCTACCTTTAGATAGTTATTCAGTCTATAAATGGATAGGCTAGGTACTGATTGCCTTTTCCTTTTCTTCTAAATAGCATCACATACTATCACGAAGGCCTGTAAAGCTTGTGGCTGAGCAGTTGAGGTATTAGAACTTGCAGGCTTTGCAGTTTACATCCTTCCTGGCCATTTTGGCTGATACATAATAAAGCAGGAGTTGTGATCTACTATGGGTCTTAACCTGTGTGCTCAGCTACTGCTGAAGTCGGAAGGACTGTGTAAGAGCATTGTCACAGATTATTACCCACAGAGAAGATCTTGGTCCATGGGAAGAATCGTTATGAATATGGTAAAATAATTATAATGTTTGTTTTTATTGTGGAGATATGTTAAACGTGTTCACATTGACTGCTGTGACTAACAGTAACTTCTTTTATTAAGAATGCTTTGTTGAACTTTATTTGAAAAGGCATTCAGTCTGTGATCGTTTCTTGATGCAAGCAAATAGAGTTCCAAAAAATTAATTTGACTGAAATTAAATTGTTTCTCCCATGAATGGCTTCATTTAAGCTCAGAGGGAGGTTTTGTGATTTGTTCTTCAGACGGTGTATCTCAAAAGAGAATACACAGAATTCAGACACTAAACTTGAAAGCATTGTGAGGGTCCTCCGGGGAAACACACAGTGAAGAAATTATAAAAATTCTGACTAAAACCAAGAAGTTGGAATTTAACTGTATTTAAATAAGAAAGTAGCAGAAGCCATTTCAGCAACTTATATCTGGAATAACTCCCCAACTAGTTAGTGCTGCGGAAGCGCGCTCCAGCTGGCAGCCAGCTTCCCGTGTGAGGCGTGCTGGGCTTTCTCTTGGTATGCATAAAGTATTTTTTTTTTAATTTGCAGGGAGTGAGTTGTGGTAATTTAGTAATTGAATTTTTTATCGACTTGAGAAAATTTCATCATGCTTTGAAATCCTGAGGTGATGTAGTACACGCACCACGCTGACTTTCACCTCTCCTGTGGAATCTGCCCTGTTAGCTGCGCTAGTCTGGTGAGGGCCCACCACTCCATGATTGTCTTAGACTGTCCTCCTTTCATGTGTTCCATGTGGAGTAAGATGTCTCCATTTAGAAAATCCTCTCCTTTCCCTCCAACAGCCTGCTCTTCATTTCTCTTCTGTCCTGTTGGGAACTCTTCTATGTAGTCAGAAGGTGCCGCTTGTACTTTCTGTCACTTTAGCTGTAGCGTCACAGTCAGCCCTGGCTCTGTGCCACCCACAGCTCCTTGCAGGGTTCTTGCCCGCAGCTCATGGACAGGCTCCTGGAAAGGGAAGCAGTACTGTGGAGTCAAAGAGCATGACCCTTTGGGTGAGCCAGGAGGAGGTGCAAATGGACGTATGCTAATTGATCATTCTGTCGCGGAGGGTGGTTTCTTAGCCTCTATTCTTTTTTTATCTGCAAAAAGACATCACTATGGCTTGAGAGTTGGTACAGGAGAGTACCGGGCACATCCTTGTCACTCAGCAGACTGGTTCCTGACTAACCCTGGCTCTTGATAGAGAGCTTCGCTGTTAGACTGCGTGATGAGCCATAGTGAGCACACTTACCTCTCTTCTGTCCAGCCCAGGTATAGGTAACTTTCACTGTCCTGTCAGGGCTGACTGGGGAGGAGAAGGGAGACCGGCAGACAGCCTCGGGTGTCATCTTCAGGTGAGCCTCTGAGACAGGGCTTCTCATTTGCCTGAATCTTGTTGGTTAGGCTGGGCTGGCCAGCTAGTGAGTCCCATGATTCCTCCTGTCTCTGCCACCCCAGTGCTGGGATTGCAGGCACAAGCTTTGTGGCCTATGTTGTAAAAGTGATTATTATTTACTATTTATTCATATGATTATTAAATGTGGTGATTATTATTTAGCCCACTATTATTGAATAAATGACAGTTTTTAATTTTTTATATTATTTATTGTTTATTCACTTTGTATCCCAGCTGTAGCCCCCTCCCTCATTCCATCCCAATCCTGCCCTCCCTCTGTCTTCTCCTCCCATGTCCCTCCCCAAGTCCACTGATAGGAAAGGTCCTCCTCCCCTTCCCTCTGACCCTAGCCCATCAGGTCTCATCAGGATTGGCTGCATTGTCTTTCTCTGTGGCCTGGTAAAGCTGCTTCCCCCTCAGGGTGAGGTGATCAAAGAGCCAGCCACTGAGTTCATGTCAGAGACAGTCCCTGTTCCCCTTACTAGGGAACCAACTTGGACACTGAGCTGTCATGAGCTACATCTGTGCAGGGGTTCTACGTTATCTTCATGCCTGGTCCTTTATCAGTCTCAGAAAAGACCCCTGGGCCTAGATTTTTGGTTCTGTTGGTCTCTTTGTGGAGCTTCTGTCCCTTCCACGTCTATCTCCCCTTTCTTTCATAAGATTCCCTGCACTCTGCCCAAAGTTTAGCTATGAGTCTCAGCATCTGCTTTGACAGGAAAGGAGCCTACCACAGAGGGCCTCTGCAAGACACAGATTTTTAATATGCCTTAAAACATGGGGCCTGGGCAGATCTTAACCTTCTAACCTACCTTGCTATCTCCCAGCCATACATCTCATCCAGAATTCCCATAGATACTTGCACATGCCCCATTTGGGCTGCTTTTCTCCATCATGCCAGTCCCCAGAGCCAGCTCCTCCCAGCCTCTTGTTCAAGCTAACCCATGGCAGCCTCTCCTTTCTCTTCCTTCTTCCTCCTTCTCCTCATGGTCCTTCTGCCTTTATAAGCCCTCTAATCTTAGCTCTGCCTACCTCTTTTCTGCCCAGCCCAGGCGTAGGCAACTTTCACTATCCAGTCAGGGCTGACTGGGGAGGAAGGTTACCCGTGTCACATGGTATATGTGAGCATTTGCACATAGAACAGTGAAAACTGCAGGGACAAGCAGTTAACACTTGAGAACATAGTAGCCCCAGATCAACCACAGCAGACCTGTGTTCTGGGGTTGGCACTCAGGTCTGCACTGGCAAGGCTAGCACATCAGCAGCTTTCCATGCCTCCAGCCCAAGTCTACTTTAAATAATACTCTGCTCACATGTGCCATAGGAAGTCCGTGTTTCCGGCTCTGTGTTCTATGTGCTGATCTGAGCTCCACAACACCTGATTACTTTAACTTCTAAATAGTCAGCTATATGTTTTAAATTTTAAAACAAGGGAAATATGTTTTATTTGGTGTGCCCATTTCAGCTCTAGAGTCTCACCCGGTGCAGGCCTGTCAGGCTCTGAGCATGCTGCCTCAGTCTCTGGGAGTTCATATGTGTGTGGGCATGTTGATTTAGAAGGTCTTGTTCTACATCCCCTCTGGCTCTTTCATACGTTCCACTTCCTGTCTGGCAGAGTCCCTGATCCCTGAGGAGAGGGATTTGATGGACATGTACCATTTAACTCTGAGCAGTGTAAGGTCTCTCGCTCCCTTGCACATGGTCTGTGGCAGGGGGAAGCTGCTTTGATGACGGCTGAGCAAGGCGCTCATCTGCTACTTGGAGTGGCCTGTGGTTTCCCAGGGAGTGCCGGCTGGAGTTGGGGGCTGTTTCCCTGGCCACAGTGCCATAGGTCTTATGTTTAACCTCAGAAAATCTTGCCTGGGTCTTCTTTGTGTATTCCGTTTTTCCTCTCAGGTGTCCATGCTTTCCTTTACACCCAGTTTAAAGTGTGCGCTTCAAGTTCCTTGTTCACTAATCCTTCCTCTCTTCATGTACAGTTCTGCTTCTCCTGTTGTGGAGGTTTGAATAAGAATAGCCCCCAGAGGCTCGTGTATTTAAGTGCTTGGTCATCAGGAATTGGCACTACTTGGGAGGGATTAGCAGGGTGTGGCCCTAGAGTAGGTACGGCCTTGTTGAAGGAAGTGTGCCACTGGGGACAGCCGGCCCTGAGTCACTCTCTTCCTGCTGTCTGTGGCTCTGGATGTAGAGCCCTCAGCTGCCTCGTCTGCCTGCCTGCGTGCTTCCCACCACGAGGACATGGGCTAACCCTCTGAACCTAAGCAAGTCCCGGTTACATGCTTCCTTTAGAAGAGTTACTGTGGCTGTGGTCTCTCTTCACATGGAACACTCACTAAGACACTTGGATATGACATTTGAGCAAGGTCTCAGAGAGTACATAGGTTTGGAAAATATAGAGTCACGATGGAGTATTTTATTTTTATGTATTTTTTTAAAACAAAGAGTGATTATTATAAATTACTGTCTTAGGGAAAAATATCACATTTGATATTTTTATTTCCTATCAATATATTTTCTTCCAAATGCGTTTACTAATTTTATCTGGTTTTGTAACAAACTGATTTAAAGTGGCCATTACCTCACACTTTCCAGGGGTCTACTTGTGGTTCAGTTGAGTCTTCTATTCAGCTTTCAGAAGCTTCAGTCAGGATAGCAACCAGTGGTCCCCTAAGGCCCTGGGATTCTCCATGCTGACTGGATAGTTCTCCATGATGGAGGATTCAGGGCCTTGCTCAGCCTTCTGCTGTTCCTGCTCTCTACGCACTCTGCCTTGAGGCTCTGAGTCTCCAATACACGGGAATTACCTTGCCTGCTTCTCTCTCTGATATCTACACCCTCTCAGATGGGAGACCTTCCTTCCCATTGGCTTTATTCCATCCCAGTAACCTTCCTTTTGAGCAGAGGCCACAAACTCATCAAGCAATCCTTTGCCTTGTAGTACAGCTGCTCACAGGATCTTAGTCACAGGTCCCACCCCTGCCCTAGAAGCAATTGCTCTGCATGGGGTAGGAATCATGGGCTTGTCTTACAAGTCTGCTACCATGGCTTTCCTTATATCATTAAAATAATTTGAAGCCTTTAAATCATGGGGGCTGAGAGATGGCTCAGAAGTTAAGAGCACAGGCTGCTTTTGCAGAGGACCCTGGTTCGAGTCCTAGGGTCCACACAGTGATTCATGGAAGCCTGGGAGTCCAGTCCCATGGGTTCCTTCAGCCTCTACTGCCTCATCTCCTGTGCAGAGATACAGGCAGGCAAAACACGCAGATGTAAAGCATGTAAGTTAGGCTTTATGTAAATGGTATAGATACATTGGAAATACTAATAGACTGTATTAAATACATATTGGAAACCAATTATTTTCTAAAGTAATTGTAGCTGTAACCTTTGTAGATTGTTTTATAATTTTGTTTCTCTAAAGTATAATATAGTTAACTCTCATTATTCTTAGAAAAGAGTCTCGGTGAAATTTTGGTAATTTTTCTTTTGCTTAGCAATAAATATGCATAATTTCAAAACTCCTGTTTCTTCTTTACATAAATTTAATACTTAGATCTGTACTCTAAGTGTTTTGAAGTTATATGGTAATTTTCTAGCAACGTGAAAGGGGGAGTGAATGCTGGTCACAATTTTAAATGTGGTGTTGCCTAGCTACCAAGCCCTTTAATTTGAGATATTAGGCATTCTGATAATTGGTAGCCCTTAAGCTTCCAAGTGTTGGTTCCTGACACACTGTGGTTTTATGTAAGCCATTCACCTTTGTATTGTAGATGTTTTTGTGAGAGGTTAAATAAAAGAAAGGCGTATTTAACAGCAGCCTGTAGAGTACCTTAACTATATAAAATCAGTCATTTTAGGAAATGCTTTAGTGGGCATGAATGAAATTATTAAAAATACTTTAATAGGAGCTTGTTTCAGGTAGAGCTATACTCCAAAATGCAATAATTGTACTGATCTGTCACTTGGCTATAAGGAACAAAATCGTCTAAAATATTACATGAGTTTTATTAAGATAGCAGTATTGTTCTGGCAGGAATGGTGTTGAGCACCCTCTGACAATGCACTGTCATGGTACCCGTTTACTTAAGGGCAGTTGTGAGGGAGTGGAGTGGAGTACTCCTCCCGATGGGAGAAAGAGTGTGTGGAGCTTCTCCTCATAGACCCTTTGTGTTTCTTTTTCCACTTTACATGTGTGTGTGCATGCACATATGCTTTCGTGCACGGGGAGGTTCAAGGGTGATGTCTCGAGCATCCCCTGTTGCTTTTCTACCTTCTACGCTAAGGCAGGTGTCTTGGTCATGCTGGAGCTCACAGCCACGGCAGGTCTGGCTAAGTGGCTGGCGCTGAGGACTCCTGTCTGTGCCTTCAGAGCTTGGCGTTACAGGTGGCATGCCTAGCATCACGTGGGGTTCCGGGGATCTAAATGCCAGGCCTCACATTGGCACGATAACTGTTTTAGCCTCTGAGTCCACCTGTAATTCTACTTCCTCCAGAGAAGCAGAACTGAAGAATTTATGTATTTCTCTCCTTTAAATATTTTGTTATAGAATTATAAGCCACATTTTGTATTCAATCTGCATATTGCTTTAGCTTCCTTATCATGGGATAGGACTCTCTTAAATCATTTTAACTGTTCACAAGCGTATTGGTGGCTGTGTGCTACCTGGACAGCCTGCTTAGGTAGTTTCCTGATGTTTATTGAGGAGTGAAACTGGAAATTGTGGAAACCTTTGTCAGCACGTCTGAGATCCTTTACTATGGCTCCTGGGGGAAGGAGAAACATTTTAAAGACCTAAAACTGAAATTGACCTTGTTAATTAACATTTACTGGTTTAATTTTAAAGAGCAAAACATTTGCGTCCTGTTTTTATGACAGGGAAGGTTTTCAAGTGTAAATTAGCTCCTATGGACTCTTTATGGATTTGTGAAAGCTTTTGTACCTCTCTCACATATCGATAAACCCTGTGCCTTGTGAATTTGCATGAAAACTTCATGGGTTTAATTTTTCTGTCACATTTTCCTATTAATTTTCCTTTTAAATTTATTTATATACTTTGTAAAATTCGGACACTTTAGAAATTTATTCCCATTCTACACCTTTTTTTTCTTGTTTTCATTCATTTTATTTGGGCTTATTTTCTACATCTAATCTCTTTTGTCCTTTGTATTTATCTTTCACTTTTTTATAATATAAAGTATACTTTGGTGTTTATAGTGTTAAGTTGAAACAAATCTGTCTTTGATACTAACCTGGTGTTGAGTATGTGGAAACAGTACTCCCTTGCCATTGATTTCAGAAAGTTCTATCACCTATAAATTCTTTCTCTTACATTCATATAACACTTACTATGGGAGGTTATTATAATAATTATTAGATGTTATTAGCATTAGTAATATTTTACTGTGTAGTTTATAATTGAAACTCTGTGATTGGAATGTTTATATAGAAAGATGAGTTCAGTGCTCTCTATGGTCTCAGGTATCTACTGGAGACTTGGAGCCTGTCTTTCACAGATAGGGGTGGTGGAACTATAGTGAACTTTATTATTGTAAGCCATTGAGATTTGTAAAATTTATTATTTGGTAATTTCATTTATGGCTACAATTAATATAATACAAATTATAGCTACCTGCTACCCCATCCTCCCAACTCACCTGTAAATTCTTGGTTGCCTTTTTTATTCTCTTATATTCATCTTTCTGTTTTTGTATCAATACAACATTATTGGCCAGCATTATCCTGTTTTTTCCTTCAGGGCTTGTAGCTCTCTCTAGACTAAAGAAATTGTTTACCTGACATCTCATGCTATAGGCATCTCTACCTGTCTTATTTTTTTTAATTACTATTGTAAATGAAAGAAAAAAACCTATTATCTTACTTTTATTGACATGATTGATGGCTACTTATTTTAAAAGAATATTTATTTCAAGTGTGCGCTCTTCTCAATATTTAGTACAGATGAGTTCATATACTTTGTTATATGTATAATAGCCTCAAATGAAAATTTACTTTCCCTTCCCAGGAGTTGTATCTGGATTGGCCAGTAAGAACAGAGTAATATCAATAAAAAACATTATCAGTAGATATTCCTATCACACAAAAGTGAAATTCTTGGTAAGGAAACACTATAATTAGTGCTCTATGGAAATGGAAGTGACAGTGAACAAGCATCCATAATTACTTACCTCAGGTTTTTCTCCAGCAGGGAGCAGCATCTGACCACCACTCACGGTCCCCTTGCCTTAGATGGCATGTAGGGAAACTTCAGGAAGGGTAAAGAAAGAGCAGAGTGAGTGGTGGGTAAGCCCTGCCTGATGGGCAGGACACAGTGACCTCAACCCATCCCAGGAGAGGCCTTGTAGAAATCTGATGCTACAGGAAGGTCAGTGGGAGTCTCTTTATTATGATGTCAAGAATCAAGATTGTCCTTTGTCACTAACCGTCACCACTCCATAAATTAGTGACTTAAAACCTTTGTGTGTTGATTGTTGATAGCTCTGCAGGTTGGCAGTGTGGGCTGATGTAGGTGGTAGTTCCTTTGCTGAGCGAGCTGGTCTGGCTGTGCATTGGCTGGAAAGATGTTGGTTCTCCACTTTCCTTCCAGAAGCTCGGGCTTCCTCATGATGGAGCAGGTGTCTAAGGCAGAGCAGGTGCACGAAGGCTCGTGAGGTTCCACTTATGTTATGTGCTTTTAACCAAAAGCAGTTTCTCCATCAGCTATTCCAGAAGCAGGGCTGTGTGACCATCACGCCTGCCCCAGCCCAACCATCAGGTCCAAGGCCTTCCTTCCATGTGCTTTCAAGTGCTCTCCCACTGTCTGCCCTCAGATCCTGCCTCGTGTGTGGCCTGCTGTAGAGCTGCTTGCTGAGGCTAACTCAGTCAGTGAGTGAAGGTCCCAGAGCTGTGCTGAGAGCGCAGTGTTCCTCCCCAGCCTGCATGGTGCTTCCGAAACTGCTGCCAGCTTCCTTCTCATCTCGGGCCGTTGTGTTTGTTTTTTGTTTTTAGTTTGTTCTGTCTAGAGCAGCGGTTCTCAACCTTCCTGATGCTGTGACCCTTAAATACGGCTCCGCATGTTGTGGCGGCCCAACCACAACATTATTTTCACTGCTGCTTCGCTGCTGTAAAGCTGCTGCAGCGTTCTCATGCTGTTGGGAACTGTAATGCCAATAGCTCTGTCTTCAGTGGTCTTGGATGACAGCTGTAGAAGAGCCATTAGACCTTCAAACGGTCAAGACCCATGAAACAGCTTGAGAACCACTGTTTTAGGTAATTCTTGTATTTTTTATTATTTGTTCATTTTTATAGTATTCATGTTGAATACTAATTTCCTAAATTATATTATGGGTTCCTTATTAAATTTTATTTAGAAGTATCTTCCCTGCCTCCTCAGGATGCATCTTTTTCAGTGGTGGGGACATTTCTCTTCATAATTTTCTTCATGGCTTTCCTTTTCGTTATTTTATTTATTATTGGGGGGGGGTGAGCTGCTACACACACATTGAGCCCAGAGGACAACTTTCTGGAGTCCTTTCTCATCTTCTGCCTTGTCCTGCTGTTTCTGTTGCTGTGTGCATAATCCAGGTTAAGTAGCCCACAAGCTCCCAGTTGGTTCTCCCATCTCCACTTCTGCCTGGTGTGGACGCTCTGGGCTTCAACAGAGTGTGGCTGTTTCTCTGTGCCCTTTTGTGTGAATGTCTT
>JAQQSO010003150.1:0-13797 GCA_028658305.1 Pachyuromys duprasi
ATCAAAGGTAGAATGGCTGGATTACAGTATGGTAGGTAGATGTTTGAAGAATCTAAGAAGTTATTTTCCCAGGCATTGACCACCTACAATTTTCATCAATAGTATCAAAGAATTCTATTTACTCCAGTTCTTTGCCAACACTTGGTATTGGCAAGCCTCTTTTAACCATTTACACAGGGGTGCTGGTTTTTGCTGCATTTATCTCACTTAGACAGATTCTGGAGTTACTTGGCAGTCCCTTTGGACTTCTTTTTTTTTTCCTTTTTTTAAAATATGAATTACAATTTATTTAGTTTGTATCCCAGCTGTATCCCCTTTCCTCATTCCCTCTCAATCTCAGCCTCCCTCATCTCCTCCCATGCTCCTCTCCAAGTCCACTGATAGGGGAGGTTCTCCTCACCTTCCATCTGACCTAGATTATTCGGGCTCATCAGGACTGGCTGCATTGTCTTCCTCTGTGGCCTGGCAAGGAGGCAAGGGGTGGGGGAGAGGAGTGGTCAAAGAGCCAGCCACTGAGACCATGTCAGAGACACTACCTGTTCCCCTTACTAGGGAACCCACTTGGATACTAAGCTGCCATCTTAGCTACATCTGAGCAGGGGTTCTAGGTTATATCCATGAATGGTCCTTGGTTGGAATATCAGTTTCCGAAAAGACCCGTGTGCCCATGTTTTGGTTCTGTTGCTCTTCTTGTGGAGCTCCTGTCCTCTCCAGGTTGTACTATCTCCCCCTTCTTTCATATGATTCCCTGCACTCTGCCCAAATTTGGATATGAGTCTCAGCATCTGCTTTGATACACTGCTGGGTAGAGTCTTTCAGAGGCCCTCTGTGGTAGGTTCCTGTCCAGTTTCCTGTTTTCTTTTTCTTCCAATGTCCATCCCATTTGTCTTTCTGATTGAGGATTGATCATCATACCCCCTTTGGACTTATTGAGCCTTGATTTTAAGCTGGCTGAGAAGAACACTACAATTGTTTTTACACCAGGAAGTTTTTAGTTCATTACTCAGACATTATCTTCCTAACTCTCCCACTTACTTAAGTCTTCTTTAACTAGCTTTCAGAGTTAGGTGCAGTGGTACATGCTTTTAATCACAACACTCAGGAGGCAGAGGTAGGCAGATCTCTGTGAGTTCAAGGCCAACTGGGTCTATACGTATTGAGTCCCAGTCTCAAAAAAAATAATTACCTTTATAAAGGTTTTATTCATAAACATGCTTTACTATACTTAGTTCCAATTATTTCATACCTCAAAAACATGGAAGTGGAAGCATTGATTCTGGTGCCCCTTAACTTGCTCTAAGTTCCCAGGGAATGAGGGTTCACATCTGTAAATTAAGATGGCAGGCTTCTAAGTTCTTTTTTACTTTTAAGTTATTTGACGTTTCTTTTTTTTTTAATTACATTTATTTACTCTGTGCACATGTTTGTGTGTATGAAATGCAGGAGATAATTTCTGGGAGTTGTCTTTCTCCTTCTACCTATGGGTCCTGGGTATAAAACTAAAGTCATATGGCCTGGCAGCTAATGTCTTAACGCACTGAGCCACCTCACTGGCCCTACCTTTTAATTTGACTAAAACAAATATACAATCATATTCTTGAATTCTTGGGAATATCCTTGCATTTTTGATCATGGCATTCACCTGAAAAAAAGATAAGAAGTAGCTGGGAGAAATTTAGAGAAAGGAAGTGAGAAAGTTCGAGAGAAGGAATTTACAGAAAAGTTTTAGAAAATTCAGATCTTTATTGAAGTCAGACAAAGGAGATAATAACACGATCATAAACAGGCAGAGTGAACACGAGATTTTAAAAACTTCCTTGGAGTTGCTTTCTATGCTAAGAAATCTGACACAATGCCTAGAGTATGACACACTCTCAAAATGGAAAATTGAGCAATAGTGGGAAAGAATTCGCATGTTTCAAAACAAGGTCAGTGAACTGTAGTACCAGGCACATGGTATTTATGTAGAGGAAGAAAGGAGGTCATTTCATTGCTAGGGTAGGTGTCAAACTCGCATTCCACGTGAAAAAATGGTTTCTCTGGGAGGTGATTTTACTAGCCATCCCATATCTTTTGAAAACAAATGTGGTCAGCATATCACGAAAGCACACCTCCACGCGGTAAAAACAGCTTTGATTTCCCCACTATTCTTTACTGTTTTGAGCATGCAGTTATGGTTCTAACTTTTCCCCTCATGAAGCCCATGAATTTCCATATTTAGTCTTAGGTGTCAAATTATTGACAATGCCTAGGTCATAAATGCAGACAGAGGATGAGAAAACCTGGCTCAGGTTACTACAACAGTAAACGTATTTGCTGTTAATGCTCCCTCCTTCCTCTGCATCCTTCCTCCCAGCTTCAGGACCTGATTTATAGCTGATACCTAAGTAGGGCAGGTGCAATTATCCATCTCTTGACCTCACGCTTCCACTCCTTCTTGTCCATCTTAATAGCTGCTGGTCTAACATCACAGGAGTCTGGTGAGACAGGTACCATAAAGAAGAGGTTATATAATACATACTTGTTACTCGAAGTAGCCTTCTTGCCATTTGCTCACTCTAGCCTAGCAGATGACCCATTTTCCTAGCACCTGTATCTCTCTTGACACTTCCTGACTTTCTTGTCATTTGTCTTTCTCCAATATTTCCCTTCACTTAGCCGGGGATTATTTTATTGCTCTGCTCAGGTGGTTTCTGATATCACTGGTTCCTCTGTGCAGGAATCAGGGCGTGTGTCTTTAAGCTGCTTCATCCTCTATCCAGGTGGCTCTATTGGATAGGACCCTTATGGCTCACAGTGTCTTGGACCCCAAAGATCTACTGCAGGGTGCTCATCCTTCCATTGCTTAGGACTGCCATGCATCAGGAGACAGCAGCATTCTTCTGGCTCTGCCTCCAAAGCAGCCAACTGTTCATTTGCCTCTTAGGTCCCAGTGGGTAGGAACAGAGCCCTGGCTCTGGGTCAGTTTCAGTTACTTTCAGGGTCAATGAGCACTAGCCTTAACTCTTTCAGCCTTGGGAAATAGTCATGTTTTTTTTTCTGAGAGTCTCACTAGCCCAAGGGTAGAGCCAGGTGCCTCCCTTCAACTCCCTGACAGCATGTGAAGTTTGGCAAATACCACCCACTGCCTACTAAAAGTTTCTTTCTCTGGCTCATCTTCACTCCCTGGCTCTCCAGTGTCCTCCTATGTTTGAGCTGCCCAAAGAGAGACCTCCTAATGTCAAGGCCACTTACTTTGAAGAATTTAATCGAATTTGGCATCTTTTAAAAAATTTTTTTGCAGCTATTTAATTTTGTTGCCTGATGGAGACTATAGCTTTCAAATCCTCTTACACAAGTAATAAACAAACATGATTCATGGGACAATTGTTGAATCACAGTGATTGAACATCTGGCTCTACTAAACATTTTGATTTCTGGGTGTGTATTGTATGAAAATATTTAAAAAGTGGGGTATCATAACTCTTGAAGAATTTTACTTAATCTCTGAGCAGCTCTGTTATTTAGCATTTGTCAACAGAAGATGTACGCATATGGAGTTCATAAAGTAATTTGGAAAGAAGTGATTTACTGAGTACATGCAATTGAGATCTTTTCTATGGAAATGGACTCACTCTCCAAGTGCACAACAGGGATCTTGGTCACAAAGAGCTCTTCTAGCCTCAGAGAGTGGTGAAGACATGATTCTAGCCCAAAGACAAGAGGAAGAAGAAGACATTCTACAATGCTGAGCCACTAGGAAGCAAATTCCCCCTGCAGTAATTTCCTCACCAGCTGACTACTCAAACACAGGCTTATAGGACAGCATAGTTCTGTGAAACCTGAAGGGAAGGTACAGTGGTGTTTTTAAGGTGAAGACACTCACTGTGAGATTCTCAGATGCGGTGCAGCAAAGTCACATGGCTGCTGCTTGCCTCTGGCTTTTGCAGTTAACATTGAGAGCCAAGCCTGGCATGGTGGCACAATCCTTTAATCCCAGCACTTGGGAGGCAGAGACAGGAGGATGTTTGTGAGTTTGATGTCAGCCTGGTCTACAAAGAGAGTTCAGGACAGGCAAGGCTACACAGAAAAACCCTGTTTGGAAAGACCAAAAAAAAAAAAATCAAGAGCCAATATGGCTGTGAATTGTAGGGATTTTTTTTTTCTCCAACTGTTTGTATAAAACTGGGCAGGGAAATAGTTGCAGAAACCCAATGAGAATTACTTTTCCTTCATTTATCAGGAGACTTAAGTCATGGACTTGGACTATTTACTCTGGGTTTGGTTCGCTAACATGGCAATTCTCTAAGCTGCTGCTCACCACTCATAGCCAAATCCATCCTGCTTCCACTGAGAGTCTGGTGTTCTACCTGTTGCCCATCTTGCAACCTCCTTGAGATTCTTAAACTTTGTAAAGTCTGGCAGAGGAGATGCTGTCAAACTTCTCTTTCCCTGTAATTGTGCTCAGTGTTTGGCTTTCAGGTATCTGAAGGTGAACTCTATGATGCAATGTGCCTTTGCACTTTATACTAGGGGTTTGGTACTCATATGTCACCATCTATTCAGAAAGTGCTACAGTTTCAGGGGTGGATCCCCTTGAGGGGAACCCTCCTGCCAACCCCAGGTGACTTTATCATAGCCACTTCATAAGCTTTGTCTACATCTTGTTAGGTATATTTAGTCTTCTTTTTTACCCCACCCCAAATAATGGTTTTAGAGATCTAAGTGGCCTCGAAGATCAACTAACCCCACCCACACATTCCATGGAAATGTGTAGAGACTTTTAAGCATCTTTCTTAATGTTACAGGGTTTAAATTTTTTTTTTTATTCTGCTTATATCAGAGGAGAACTCAGGTGACTGGATTCCCTGTTCAATGTTGTTTCATTGTATCTCCTCTCAAACACACCAACTCAAATCATACAACAGGCAATTTTGCTTCTAACACATACTGCAAAACTCCTTAAAAGTCTCTTGTATATATTAATAAAGCTGCTTACATATTATAGCAACCCCAAGGCTGAACAAATGCTTATTCAACTGCTGTGAAGTCAGTCTTCTATTGTAAACAACACAAGTTAAAAAAACAAAGACAGAGTCCCCTAGCTTCTGGTAGGTTCTAATTGGGGGAAGAATGATGTATTATTCTGTATTCTGTTTGAGATCAGGTATAATTCCGGCAACTTTGGAACTGAGCTTATCACCAATGAAAATCAACTCACCTGTAACTTAATGATTCTCAGTTTTCCTCTGAACATCATCAGTATTCAGTATGACTTGTCAGGCTGGAAGACATGGGGATCACAGGAGATTTGTTGTTACATTGCTAATAATACATGACATAATATGTGAGCTCATGTAGCAATTCAGAGTGTCATATTTTCCACACAAAGAACTGAGGTTCAAACCCCATATGTGACTTGCCCATAATGGTTCAGTTCGTAGCAGACTGACCAGGTCTTGTAGCCAAATTGGCTACTGTGAAACCACAGGCTTCCTCCAGCCTGCACAAGCAAGGATATAATAAAATGGGGGAAACAAGCAGGACAAAACAGCCTGGTTGCAAATTATAGCTTTGACATAGTAAAATTTGGACATCCTTGATGGGCTGTTTGTGAGATAGTCTCTTATACTTTTTATTTTTTATTTTGTGTGTGTGTGTGAGAGAGAGGTTTCTGAATGTCTCAGCTACTTGTATGTCCCCCTTAGAGCTGTGTAAAATATTTTATGTAAGAAAAAAGGCTCTTTGTAGTGGAGGAGAGATTTGCAAAGGTGAGGAGTGGGTGGGACAGGCACTCTCGAGATATTTGTTTTGGTTTGGCTTTATTTATCTATGAATTGGGCCTGAAGCAAGAGTCAACATATGACAGATGGTAAGGACCTCATTTGAAATGGAAGTTCACATTCACCATTGTCCTCCACAGCCAGGTTCCCAAGTCACTGAGTCCTGGTAAATGAAATAACAAGACTGAGGAGAAAGCTGTTTGCTGAGACTCTTGCTCAATAGACATTCAGGCAGGATGTGACTGAGGTGAACGTGACATCATGGGGCTTGTCCCTTAGCTTTCTGCCACAAATCTCTAGTGCATCATGGCAGCGTGTTATTCTTTGTATTTTTCCATGGAAGTAGGAGAAGCCGCAGGAGGGTTGTGGCAAATCTATCTGTGTAACTAAAGGACATAATGTTCAGTTGGCATGTACCCATATGGTTTACCCCCAGAGGTGTCCAAAATAGAACTGTAAGTTTTCAATTAGAAAGAAGAGAAAACATTTGAGAAAGAAAAAACATGGACATTCTTCAGACTGGCTCACCCTTTGGTGACAGATGAAAGCAACAGACTATTCTGAAAGAAGCCTTCCTACTTTTCCAAAGACTGACATTCCATGTTTATGTTTGTTCCTGTGTTGTTTATAAAGCGTTTATTATTCAATGAGAAAAAATATTTCATGGCTGAAAATTACAGAGATCATTTTTTAAGTCTTACAGAACCCTAAGATGCAGTAGGAATTAGTGTGTGTGTGTGTGTGCATTTACTTCCATTGACCTAAGACAAAAGTAAATAATTTTTCTCCAAAATGTATTTCAGAGCCCTGATTGCGTCTCAAATGGAACCAACATTTGCCAGGAATGTTTTCCCCTGTTTTGATGAGCCAGCTCTAAAGGCAACTTTTAATATTACAATTATTCATCATCCTGAGTATGTGGCTCTTTCCAACATGCCACAGCTAGGTAAGTAATGCTTCTGATATTGTATAATTCTGAAAACATTAGCTTTCACGTCAGCTTCTCTAGGCAATGTCAGTGGCCTGCATCTACTGTAACTATGGAGAGCAGTCACATGAGACAAGTATTGACCCTTATACTAGAGAAGATAAACCCCTACTCTTTCAGTATGGGAATCTGGGGACATGATACTGTCTGCACATAGACAGTCTACCTGCCCATTAGTCAGTGCTTACTCTGGGTCCTTATTGATTGATAACGGGCTGGTGCTGTTGGTCTGAACTGAGACATAGATGTATTTTATTAACCTTGGGAGACTTTGTCATCCTGATTGCATTGGTTTCTAACTTTTAAAGAACCAGAGAGATCATATAAAAATCTAGACCTTTGTTTCCTTGGTAACTCCTACACTCAATTAACATTGGGCCTGCAGTATTTATATGACTTTAATGAATGAAAGCTGAGAAAAACAGCCTCTTCCAGATTGGGGCTGAGCCACCCTGAACTGCCTCAGTCTAGCTGTTACTATATACTATCCCATAAACACATCAGATGACTAGCCCTCACTGTTTGAGTTTGTGATTTCAGCTTTAGTTTCCAGATCACTGCTGCTGCTGACAACGACCTCTTTAAAACCAGACAAAGGGGGAACTGCAGTTTCTGATTCCCTTTGAACTTAAGCAGCTCTAGATTAAATGTTGTAAGAAGTGTACTAAGCTAGGAAATAGAAGTAAGTAAAAGAGAGAGGATATATATTGGGGATAAAAGTTGCAGTGCTCATAGGTCTGACATTTGGCTAAGCTCTCATCACTCAGGATACTGATTCAAGTCTAAGATCTCCTCCTTGCATCCTTTGAATATACTCTTTATTTATTTTAAAATTATGATAATAATTTTACAGATTTATGGGATAAAGTGCGATGGTTGATTCATTTATGCAGTAGGTAATGATAATACTGGAGTAATCATCATTACAATAGAAAATACCTTAGAACAGTTCTGGGGGTTGTGGAGATGTCTCAGTACATAAATGCTTGCCGTGCAAGCACAACAATCTAAATTTGATCTCTGGCACCCATGTAAAAGCCTGGCAACAGGCTCTGATCTCAGTGTTGGGCAAGCAGGGATAGGAGGTTCCGTGGAGGCTTGCTGGGCAGCCAGTCTAGCTGAACGTGGGAACTCCATGTTTAGTCAGTGTCCCTGTCTCTTCAAAAGACAAGATGGAGAACAATTGAGCAAGATGCTCAGTGCTGGTCTTTGTAAACATGCATTCGTGCATGTGCATTTGTGTGCACGCACACACACATGCACGCACACACAATATGTACCCATACAAATGCTTTTGAATGGAATAATAATTTTGTATATTTTTGAGTCACAGTGTGATTATTTTTTTCCATACCAATCAAACTTTATAACTAAGGGTTCTAATATTGTCTGACTAATCATCTTTTATTATAAAACATTTATAGAAACTAAATATTCAAATGAAAATCTTTTTTGGTGTTTTTTTAAATTTAAATTCTTTATTAATTGCACTTTATTCACTTTATATCCTCCCTGTAATTCCCTACCTCCTCCTGTCCCTGATTATTTCAGGGTATTTAACATTATTATCTCCTTGTTGCTAGCTTTATGTTAGCATCCTGGCATGACAACTGTTTACAGTAACCTGAGGTAGTATTGATGGCTTAGAGAGAGGAAACTTAATCTAGACTATAGGGATTAGGAAGGAATGGCTTGCTGACAGCTATTTCTAGGTTGCCTATTATCTAAGTTTACAGTAATTTGGACTAAAATATTCCCCCAGGTCAGTCTGAAAGAATCGATGTGAATGGAAGCAAATGGACTGTCACAACCTTCCACATCACACCCCGCATGCCAACTTACCTGGTTGCGCTCACTATATGTGACTTCGACCACATCAGCAGAACTGAGAGAGGCCAGGAGGTGAGTAGGGAAGACCCTGCAGATGAGGAACAATGTGCTGGCTGCATGCTGTTCACCACTGTCACTTTGTGTGTCCCCCTGCCAAGTCCCTCGGAAATGTGGCTTTGCAGAATGTGATGTAATGAGATGGGTGTTGCAGTCTACACTTGCAATCCCAGCATCTGAGAGATCAAGCCTGATGAGTTTGAGGCTAACCTGGGCTACATAGTGAGATCCTGTTTCCTTTTCACTAAATTTAAAAAGGGGTAAGGTGGGGCTGGAGAGATTGCTCAGTGGTTAAGAGCACTATCTACTGTTCCAGAGGTCCTGAGTTCAACTCCCAGCAACACATGGTGGCTCACAACCACCTATACAGGGATCTGATGCTCTCTTCTGGCATGCAGGTGTTCATGCAGAGAGAACACTTATCTACATAAAATAAGTAAATGAATGAATAAATAAATAAATCCTTTAAAAAAAAGTGTGTGTGTGGTGGGGATGGGGTTAAGACATACTATTCCCTGATAGCTCTATGTAACTCTTTCTATAGAAAGACTTCATGTTAAGCCCAGTCTTCAAGGCAGTTTCTAAACACCCACTGCCTTTCCCTGCTCCCTTAGAGGGCAGGAGAGAACAGACAATGACTGAACTAGCCCTGGGAAGTATGTTGCTTATTGGGACAGATTCAAAATGTTTAGCAACCAGGATGAGACTCGGACTGACCAATAGCCAGGAACAAATGTAACCTCTGGAGTGGCAAGAGCAGGTTCACTGTCATTTCTGTTTAGGAGGTAGGCCCTGTGGGCATCCCGCAGCTCTGGGTGGACAATAGTTAGCCACAGTCATGTAAAGTGAGATGAGCAGGCTTTGGCCTGAAGTCCTTAGTTTTCATCTAGTTGTATTCTCATGATAACATAAGAGCTTCAGAAAGTGCCATAGTTATCATTATAGAGGTAACTAAGGCCAATGCCTTATGTTCAGTCCTTTCTGATTTTCTTGGCTTCTTTGGTGAGAAAGGTCAAGCTGCGCAGCTAGCTAAGCATTCCTCTGGTTGGCCTAAGATCTTCCAGGCTCATACCATTGATGTATGGAGATGAGACAGCTGGTAGTGAGCCAAGCTCATCATGGGGAGAAAATAAGTCAAAGCACTATTTCAGTACTCGTGGCCTAACGAATCACTAGTACAGTATTGGATGTGAACAGCAGCTTACCATCATCCTGAGCTGCTGGATCTTAGCCCTGTTCCTTTTGCTGAAAAATTAATTACTAGGAGATCCTTGACAGTCACAGATGTAATACTGGCCCAGTCAGTAATCCATGGCAAACATTAATAAATCTGCTTAGGTATGACTTAGAAACATGATTTGTGCTTGGCAAGAAGAAGCAGACCTCTCATTTCCCATAGCTAATGAGAGACCCAGGGTGGTCCCTCACACCCATGCCAAATAGCCTGTGGTCTGGTACTCTTCTCAATCAGCAATTCCTGTGAAAAGATAAAAATCAGTTTACTCCCCAAAGACCACCCTATTGTAAAGAATGCCAGTTGCCATAGAAACAAAAAGGAACACGAGAAAGTAATGCTCTTGGCCAGAAAAATGAGGCTTTGGGTTGAGTTTATCAGTGGAATGCTCTGCTTGGCCATGGCTGAGCACTACAAAGTGAGTAAATCTACTATGTGTTCTGTGAGGTAAACAAAATGCAAGCTTGGAACAGTGTCCAGCTTTCCCCAAATTACCCATTCAGTAAGAGAGTGTGGTTATAAAAAGTCCGAGGATAAACAGAGGACACAATGTAAGGATGGAAATGGCTAACTTGGTAGATGTGGGCAGTGTAGTTAAGTGCAAAGCAACGATCTCTGATGTCTAGAACTACCATGTCCAGTGAGGGCTACGCAGTACACACAACTGGGGCAGGTGTGATGTTGAAGGAACCTTACAGCTATATCTCAAATGGTTCTTATTGGCCCATGTTTTTTGCTCCCTTCTAGGGGTGACACACCCTCCCAATCCAATATGAAATTCCCATCATTCATCTTGCTTTGGGCACACAGAATGGTCTTTTGTGGAAGGAGATTCATAAACTGGAAATTAATAAGCAAACATTCATTGATGGTGCTATTATTTTACAAAAGACTACAGCTAAGACACAGATTGTATCCACTACCTCCATTCTATTGAATGGCCTTTCCAAGTCTAACAGGCTTCCTAACATCAGTCTCAGAAGCTGTAAATTTAGCAGAAAAGCAGATCCAAGGCCTAAAGCCATCCTTTTCAACTAAATAAGACATGTGGGGCACAGGGGAGGGAGAAATCAGTAAGGGAATCGAGGCTAGAGTCTCTAAAACATGTGGTTGCATTTTGTGAACAAGGAACATTCCCAAACTCTCACATAACTGAAAATTCATATAATTTCAAGACACACTTCCCAGAAATAAAAGCACAGTGAGTTGAATCTGTTGCTGCAAAGCATGTGCCTCTATTGTGCTGTCTCTCACTTTTCTTAGCCTTTTTGGATAAGTTTCTGCAGAGGGCACTTTTTTAAGTTAGTAGAACTCATGTAAGAACCCACGGGACTTTGTAATTCCCATAGCTCTAACTTTCATCCTACAGACTTTCATTTCCATGCATCTTCCTTGGCATCAATATGGACAAGTCTCAGTTCTAGTAAATTTGTTTACAGAGAGAATGTCATAGAGAGCAAGGTGCTTCTGCATCACAATAGTGCTGCATGTTGGAACAGGAGCACGACATAGTCACGAAAACCACGTGCACATTCTCAGTGCCAAATGACAGCATGTTTACATGAAATGGGCATTAATGGCAGGGCAATCTCTTCCTGTGCCAATAAGTTCGAGTCTATTCCTTACTTACTATGCGTGGGGTTCACATCTTGATCCATTGGCAGGAAACAGAGAGAGAACACTGGGAATGTTGCAAGTCTGTTGAAACATCAAAGCCCATCTCATAGTGACATAGCTCAACAAGGCGCACTTCCTAATCCTTCCCAAACAGTTCTACCAACAAGAGACAAACATAGGAGACTGCGGGGGCCATTCTGAAACCACCACAGGCAATTAACTGCTTCTGAAGCTATAAGGCTTCAGTTCCATAGTAGCAGGGTATTGGAATGAGCAGGATGACCCTTTTCAAAGACCACCATTGCTCTACCTAATTATTATTTAATCATTTTCATTTAGATACGTGTCTGGGCCCGGAAAGACGACATTGCAAATGGAAAGGCAGACTTTGCTCTGAACATCACAGGTCCCATCTTCTCATTTCTGGAGGATTTGTTTGATATCAGTTATCCACTTCCAAAAACAGGTGAGGCATTTCTGTTCTGTGGGCAGTGAGTCGAGATCACATGATATATCCGTGAGCCTGAGGGTGTGTTGCATCCATTTGGAGCTATCCTCATGACCATTCACCTTTGGAAACACACAGAGTGTGAAAGCACACAGTCTGTGCTTTCTCTGGTGCTATGTATCTAGTGTGTCAAGACTATTTTCCTCATGGGTGCCTAGTAGCTCCTTCTCTAGACTGGGCCTAAAGAAAACTCTCTTGTATATAGCTTTTCTCTGCAATGTAACTGTACAGTGCTGGGTCCTGAGTTCTTTCAGCTACTGAGCTTGCATGACTAGTTCCAGTGTCCTCCAGTAAGATTTTAGATATTCCTTAGTTGTGACTCACTGGCTTAGTACTTGTCCCATCTGTAGAAATTGGAATCATGTGTGAATATAATATGATCCTTGAGATCTGCATGGTATGCCTGTAAAGTTCTGCGAGTTGATTAGCTCAGAAAGTTACTCAATGTGGTTTTTCTTCTGTTTAAATTGTGCATGTCGTGTAAATTTCCTTTGTTCCTCAAACAGGTTTCTGATATCTTGGGAACACTATGCATGGATGTCAGAAGAGGGTGGGGAGAAAACATCTGGGGTGTGATGCTCTCCACAGAGCCTCTGCTGCTCACACACTTTAGTTTAAGGGGAATAAAGAGTGAAGGCTCTAGAAAGCAGCTTAAGCCAGACCAGAGATCCCAGTTCGCCTGTCTCATAAGCAGCTGGGGACAGCAGGCATCTGGCCTTGCAAACCAAGTTCTTAGCTTTTCTGTGCTAGAGGTGCTTAAGGTAGCTAGTCCTTTCCCAGTAGAAAACCACCACCACCAACAAGAACAACAAAACAGCTTTCTTTTTTTTTAAGTAATTTATTTATTTTTATATTAATTACAGGTTATGTACTTTGTATCCCAGCCGTTGCTCCCTCCCTCATTCCCTCCCACTCTCCCCATCCCTCCCTCATCTTCTCCCTGCCCCCTCCAAGTCCACGGATAGAGGAGGATCTCGCCCCCACCCCCATCCATTTGACCCTAGCTTATCATGTCTCTTTAGGGCTGGCTGCAATGTCCTTCTGGGATCTAGCTAGGCTGCTCCTCCCTCGGGGAGGCGGGGGCGGGGGGAATGGTCGACAAGCCAGCCATTGAGTTCATGACAAAAATAGTCCCTGTTCCCCTTACAAGGGTACCCAGTTGGATACTAAGCTACCATGGGCCACATCCATGGTAGGTTATATCCATATATCATTCTTGGTTGGAGAAACAGTCTCATAAAAGACCCCTGTGCCCTGATCTATTTGGTCTTTGTGGAGCTCTTGTCCTCACCAAGTCTTACTAACTCCCCCTTTTTTTCATATGATTCGCTGCACTCTGTGGAAGGCTTGGTTGTGAGTCTTACTATCTGCTTTGATACATTGCTAGTTAGAGTCTTTCAGAGGCCCGCTGTGGTAAGCTCCTGTCCTGTTGCTTGTTTTCTCCTATATACAATGTCCATACTGTTTGTCCATCTAAGCGAGGGTTGATCATCCCACCCTGGGTCCTCCTTCTTGTATATCTTTCCTAGGTGTATAGATTTCAGCATGACCTTCCTATCCTATAGGTCTATATAAGTGAGTATATACCAAGTGTTTCTTTCTACTTTTGGGATACCTCACTCAGGATGATCATTTCCAGGTCCCACCATTTGC
Organism: Pachyuromys duprasi; assembly: GCA_028658305.1. Taxonomy (NCBI): domain Eukaryota; kingdom Metazoa; phylum Chordata; class Mammalia; order Rodentia; family Muridae; genus Pachyuromys; species Pachyuromys duprasi. The sequence continues at coordinate 13,650 of JAQQSO010003150.1, forward strand.
CTGTGAATTTCATGATTTCCTTGTTTTTAAGTGTTGAGTACTATTCCATTGTGTAAAAGTACCATAATTTCTGTATCCATTCCTCAACTGAGGGACATCTGGGTTGTTTCCAAGTTCTGGCTATTACGAATAGAGCTGCTACGAACAT
>JAQQSO010003151.1:0-13796 GCA_028658305.1 Pachyuromys duprasi
TATAGGCTTGCTGTATATTGCCTTTACTATGTTTAGGTATGTGCCTTGTATCCCTAGTCTCTCCAGGACTTTAAACATGAATGGGTGTTAGATTTTGTCAAATGCTTTTTCGGCATCTAGGGAGATGATCATGTGGTTTTTCTCCTGTTAGGTATTTTTAACGTCCTGTTAATTTTTCTTTCACCTGCCCAGAACGCTGAGGTCTACATGCATAATAAAATTCTCCATCTGTGTCTAAAGTTTGAGCTATTTAGAGGTTTCGGCTATGAAAGCCAAGCCATTGTCAGACCTCATTGCTAGGGAGAGGCCAAATCAGGGGCCCAGGCTCTGGAAGCGCCTTTTTTTTTTTACTTTTTTTTTTATTTTTTTTGTTATCAATCACAGGTTAGGTACTTTGCATCCCAAGCGTAGCCCCCTCCCTCATTCCCTCCCACCCTCGCCAACTCTCCCTCATCTCCTCTCTGCCCCCTCCAAGTCCAACAGGGGAGGACCTCCTCCCCTTTCTGGAAGTGCTTTTTAACTACTCTTTGAGCAGTTTCAGTCTGGATGGGGAATGCTTCTATCCACCTAGAAAAGTTATCTTTAAAAACTAACAAGTACTTTTATCCTCCCATGGTAGGCAAGATCTTGGTGAGGTCAGTTTTCCCAGAGTTTGTCAGGGTGCTGGCCTCTCTTTTGGACCCCTTCCTAGGAAAGGAATCTATATTTTGGATTTCTTTGTGCAAAAGCCTAGCATCTGGCTAGAACATCCTGTGTCAAGCTGTCGAGTCTAGGTATAACACACCTTGGTCTGAGCAACTCCGAAAGTCTTCTGGAACCCAGGTAGGTAGCTTAGTAACCAGAGTCCTGCCAATTGTTTCTGGAAGAATGCTCTTTCTCCCTGATGTCTTCCACCAACCTGTGGGTTTGAGCTGTCCATTTCATTTTTTTTAATCTTCTATTTCCTCTTTGTGATACTATAGAGTCTCAGGAAATTCTCAAGCAGAGAATGCCATCAGCCTATCAGTATGATCCCCTGGTCTTGGGGCTATATGTCTGGCAGCCAGATTAGCAGCCCAGTCACCTGTTGCTTCAGGGGACTCAGCTTTTTTTTATTTTCAGCAGTGGGGGATAACAATTATTAGGAGAAGCCAAATAGCCCCCAAGAGGACCAAGATTTTCTCTTTGTTTTTCTGTTTTGTTTTGAATAATAATTTTGTAAAACTTATATATTCACTTTACATCCCCATCACAGGCCTCCCCTCAACCTCCAGTCCCTCTCTCCCATTCTCTTTCTCGTATACCCCTCTCACCTTCTCCTCAGAAAAGGGGATCCCCCCTCCACAAACCCACCCCAGCATATCAAGTCTCAGCAGGACAGAGCATCCTTATCCACTGAGGCCAGGCAAGGCAGCCCTGCTAGGTGAAAGTGATCAAAAGTAGGCAACAGAGCCCATGTCAGACACAGCACCTGCTCAGCTTACTCGGGAACCCACATGAAGATCAAACTGCCCATCAGTTACATCTGTGTAAGGGGCCTAGGTCCAGCGCATACATGCTCTTTGGTTGGTGCTTCCGTCTCTGTAAGCCCTCATGAGTCTAGGTTAGTTCACTCTGTTGGTCTCCTTGCAGTGTTCTTGTCCCCTCTAGGTCCTTCTGTTCTTCCCCCACTCTTCCACTGGGTTCCCGGAGCTCCACCTAATGCTTGGCTGTGAGTCTCTGCATCTGATTTTATCAGCTGATGAGTGGGGCTCCTCAGGGGACAGTTATGCCAGGTTCCTGTCTGTAAACCTAGCAGAGTACCATTAGTGGCGTCATGGGTTGGCTCTGTCCCATGGGGTGGGTCACAGGTTGGGCCAGGCATCTTCTGGACATTCCCCCAATCTCCACTCCATCGTTATCTCTGCACATCCTTCAGGGAGGACAAACCTTGGGTAAAAGGTTTCACAAGTGGATTGGTGTTCCTCTTCCCACCAGTCTAAGTCCTGGCCATCAGAAATGTAGCCTCCTCAATCCTCCACTGCCAGGAGGCCCAGCCACGGACATCCCCACATCCTCCCTGTAGCAGGTCCTGAGCTTGTTGCAGCAATGCCCCCCCACCCTTAGTTTCCCTTTTCTCTCCAAGCCCTCTCACCTCCCCTGCACACTCTCCCCTCATCTGATCCTCCTCCCCACCCCTGGTGTCTTTCCTCCAGTAGTAAGTTTTTTTTTCCTCTATATATCATACCGTGGACATTCATGGTAGTAAAAGCATAGCAACTGTTCGTGTATATGGTGGCAGCATTTTATTTTCCTCATCTTAGAACCTAGATCAGATTGATCAGTTCTGCTCTCTGGGCTGGGGTAGCTGGCTTGGGTCCAAATTGTCTCAGCTAAAGTAGCTACTGCAGCTCCCATATACATATTTTCATCTCTCAACTTGTAACAGTCATGAATGAACACCTGCTCATGTCCTCAAGCAACAGGGTAGCAGGACTGATGGTAGTGGGTTTCTCAAGTGGGACTCTAAGGTGGTCCTAGAATAGGGCTTAATACTGAGTCACACAGGCATTAGTCAGCTAGTGTTTTGTTATTCCTCAGAGGAGGGCCTCAGCCATGTTGTGGGGTGCTGAGTACTAAGATCCTAACCCAGATGTAACTTGCTTTTTTTTTTTATTAGACTGGCAACAGTCACCACAGCTCTTAGGCAAGCGTGCCATCCCATGGCTACAGGCTCCAACCATTTGGACAAGTGTGTTACAGGTCATATCTATGGCCTCAAAGTCTGGGTTAAAATTACGTTTGTAGTATCATTTTTGGGGATAAACAGATAAAAAATGGTTTTGAGAGATCTGGAAGCTCTAGGGCTGGAGCCAAAGTCAGAGCTCTTTTAGAGCCTCAAATGCCTTTTGTTTAGTCTCAATCCAAATTAGGAGCTCACCTCAGTGCAATCTTTTTTGTTGGTGTTTAGAGGTCTTGCTATTTGCGCAAACTCTGGTATCCAGAGGCAGAAATACGTAGCTGCATCTAGAAATTTTCTCTTAAGTCTTTGGGGTCAAGATCTGAAGGACACGAGTAATCCTACTCTGAGACAGGCTCCTTTTGTCTCCCCTCAGCTGGTAGTCAAGATAGGTAGCCTCTATACATACAAAGTTGGGCTTTCTTTGCCGACATTCTCTAACCCAGCAGTTCTCAGCCTTCCTTATGCTGCAACCCTATAACACAGTTCCTCATGTTGTGCTGACCCCCACCCAGAAAATTATTTTCATTTCTATTTCATAACTGTAATCTTTCTGTTACGATTCATAATGTAAACCACCCCTGTGAAAGGGTCAGTGACTCCCCCCGCCAAAGGGGTTGAGACCCAGAGATTGAGAACTGCTGCTCTAGCTCAAGGTCTATAACTCTTAGAGCAGTCCTTCAGTGGCCCCTTTATAACGTATTTTATGTTTAGAGGCCAGGAGGAGGTGATTTACATATTGTAAGAGTTTAGTCCCATAAAACCCGTTACAGAAAGGCAGGAATTCAACCTTTAATGTCTCATCAAACAAGGCTGGAAAAGTTTCATATCCTTGGGGCAACCTGGTCCAGGGAAGTTGCCTGCGGTAACTGGTATCTGTAAGTCTGTCTCATCATCAGAGAAGGTGATGGTGGCTTTCAGTTTATACAAAATTCTTGTCTCCTAATATCAGTCTTCTGTTATTAAATATCTTTTGAGCTACGTCCAGCAACTGGCACCTATTTGTACCCATAAATTTTTCTAAATTTTTATACTTTTCTAATATTTGGGGCTGACTGGGTGACAAAAGAAATAATTTTAGCATCTATCTTTAATCCTTCTACAAAGGACCTAGTGAAACTTGTTTAAAATGTCCTTTCTCAGTGTTGCACAGAAGGGAAAATCTATTTTATCCGGGCTGCTTTGCTCAGCAGTGATACCCACCCCCTACTCCTACCACCTGGCCCAGGGCCAGTTTTTCTACTTTCTTCAGAGAATGGTGGTGTCTGGAGTTTTCCAATTGGACCACATGTGTTGAAAGAGTAACATAGTAACATAAATCCCCCTTTCCTGGGACTGCTTAGAACAGGCAGGGAAGCAAAGGCAATGTCCACCTTGGGTAACTATTTCTCCCTCCCTGTGTGTATTCTGTTTAGATGGGGGGGGGGAGCTGAATAAGGGGCCTGGTCCCTTCCCACCTGTACACAAGGACCAACCAGGACCATGAGCTTGAGTCAACTGAGGAAACCAGTGAGCACTCTGGAAGTGAACAGATAAGGGTTTTTGTTTGCTTGTGTGTGTCTCTTTGTTTGTTTGTTTGTTTGTTTGGCTATTTCTGGAAGACATAGAAGAGCCAAAGGATTCAGGTTTCCAACAAGATACACAGATCTTCATCCAGGGGCATTCTCCTACCAGAACAAGCCACATAAAAAGACAGACAGACAGACAGACAGACACACACACACACACACACACACACACACACACACAGACACACAGACACACACACACACACAGTAAAGACAACCAAGGATGGTGTCTTAGGGTTTCTGTAATGCTTAGGGTTTCTATTGCTGTAATAAAACACCATAACCCTTAAGCAAGTTGGGGAGGAAAGGATTTATTTGGCATACACTTCCACTGCATACTGTTCATCATTGAAAGTAGTCAAGACAGGAAGTCAAACAAGTGGAGGAACCTAGAGGCAGGAGATGATGCAGAGGCCATAGGGAATGTTGAATATTGACTTGCTTCCCATGGCTAGCTCAGCCTGCTTTCTTAAGAACCCAGGTGTCACCCACAATGGGCTGGGCCCTCCCACAGTGATCAGTAATCAAGAAAATGCCTTACAGCTGGATCTCATAGAGGCATTTCCTCAACTGAGGCTCCTTCCACTCTGATGACTCTAGTTTGTGTCACGTTGATACACAAAACAGGCCAATACAGGTGGCCGCTAGACATTCATACACCTAAAAGAGAAGACAGGGAGAATATGGTGTTATTTCACACAGATCTTGGACACTGAATCAGTGGTAACATCCTACCTCACTTATTTATTCAAATAGAAGGTGCCTTAACCAGACTTACCTCTGGAGGTGACAGAATCAACTGTCTATTATCTTTGCCTTTGGGGTAGAGATGTCAGACTCCTCCAAAGAATTTGCCAGAGATTAATAAAAGGGAGTTTGGGGGACCTGGGACATCTCAAGTTGTGTACCCACTACTCTGAGGGGCTCTGACACCCTGCTCTCCAGTGTCTCAAGAACTGGTTTCTGGAGTTCTGTGGAACCTCCAGAAATGTGGTCTCTTCACCACAGAAGGAAGAATTCTGCAATAGAGGTCTAAACCAATAGAAAGTCTTTATTAACCAGAGAGTATCCGGTGTTCTGGATCCTAGTGTAGCATGGAGCCTTTCACATGGTGAGCATTTAAGCACAAAAATCATATCCTGGGTTGACATACTTCAGTTAAAAAGAACAGTTAGCCAGAAGGGGAACTATAGAAGCCAAAAAAGCTTTAAGACTTTCCCAGTACTATGACTGACTAGATCTTTGTTTTCTTTTTGGCATGCAGTGCTATCTACATAGTCAATTTTATGGCCTGAATGATACCTCTACCATGGAGTCAATTGCGCTAAGGTCTGGAGGACTGTTACACTACTAGCCTAGATTTTTGCTTCCAAGGCTTCAAAGGCTAGGCATGAATAAAAATACACTACGCCTGAAAACAAGCTTTTGTCTTCATGCCCGAACCCTCGGGCTTTAAATCTGGGTGGGAAAAGTAAACATTTGTTTAAAAAGCTAGTAATCCAAAGGTGGCAGTTATTGCCAACAAAGAACATTTAAGTGAAATTGTGTGCAAGGACTTGGAGGGGCAGCTGGGGATTGCGCAGGATAGAAAGTACTTGAAAAGAGGTACCAGAAGGAAGCAGCCTTGACTGGAGATTTCTAGGTACTGCTCCAGTAGCCTCTAACTGGGCATTATCTTATTTTAGTAACTCTTATCTTGTTGTCTTTAGCCTTCAGGGAGGGTGCAGTTAGGTAAATCTAGATCAAATTTACTTTGTTACTATCGTGAGCAAAACTTTTCTTAATGATAGGCATGCCCACATACAGGCTTGTGCATACATCTGAGCCTTAGGTAGTGAAGGACAAAGACATATTGTGAAGGCAAAAATGTCAAGGTTATTTTTTTAAACTGTTTTAGGCACCAGGCATCTATAGAGCTAAGAGAGCTTTCATTGAAAGTGGCAAAATCCCCCAAAAGTAACATAGCTCAAAGTTTTTTCACTTTTTTCTGTTTGATACATATCCTGATATATTACTAACTTTTAATGAAGGCACTTAGTACTATGAACTTTCCTCTTTGTACTTTGGGTATGCTGTGCTTTCATTTTCATTGCATTCTGGGAAACCTTTGGTTTCTTTCTTATTTCTTCCTTGACCCAGTAGTCATTCAGAAAACAGTTGTCATTAAGTTTCCAAGGCTTCACAGGTTTTCTGTTATTATCGAAGTTCAACTTTAATCTTTGATGGTCTGATAAGATAAAGGGGGTTATTTCAATTTTCTTGTACCTGTTGATTTGGTTTGTGACCAATTCTACGGTCAATTTTGGGAAGGTTCCATGAAGTGCTGAGAAGGTATATTTTTTGTGTTTGGGTGAAATATTCTGTAGATATTTGTTAGGTCCCTTGCTGGCCCTGAACTAGCTATGTATATCAGGCTGGCCTTGAATTCAGTCATTCATCTGCCTCTCCCTCTTAGGTGCTGAGTTTAAATATATGTGCCATTTGACATGCCTGCTGCTTGCTGTCATTCTTCCCTACCATGATATACTCTTATCCCTTTAGAACCATAAGCCAAGTAAATCCTTCCTTCTGTAAAAATATAAATATGGACTGAATGGACACGCAGAAACACACAAAAAGCACAGAAAAAAAAAGAAACATGGCCTCAGGCCATTGTTATCCTCTTAAGCTACATGCATTAGCAAAGTTATAGAGGGGTTAATGGTGATGATTCCTAATACTTAACATTGATTTACCTTTTAGTTAAATAGCGGTTAGTCCTAAACTGTATATGCAAATCACCACACAGAGACTAGGATTTATTTATTTAGCCTAGAGCACAATGCTCAGCAATAATTACTCCATCCTAAACCTTCAAGCCCGCATAGCTTCCTCCCATTCAGATTTCCCCACTTACACCTGCTTTTTAGTCATATCTTAGATCAGGTTCGTTTCTCCTTATGTTTCTAAGTCCTCTCCTCTTCACTCTCACTCGCTTCTTTCTCCTCCCCTCTGAACCAGAATGTCTCACCCTATTCTCTCCATTGCTCAGCACTGGCTGGTTGTTTTACTGGCAATACAGAGAACAAATGGTGGCATGTTTACACAAACTTGAGACAGGTGATGCTTAGAATAAACATTACAATGCAATGTCCTGGTTGAAACCAGATAGTGGGTAGAGAAATCAGCCTTTGAATGAACAAGGGTAAATTGTATACATTCCACAAGAACATTATACCAACAGACTAAGTATATAGTGCCCATCTACATGATCTCCAGCATGTGTGTGTGTGTGTGTGTGTGTGTGTGTGTGTGTGTGAAGGGCAGAGATCCATGTCTGATATCTTCCTCTTCCACTTCCTTATTTTTTGAGATAGGGTGTTTTAGTAAACATGGAGCTCACCAATTTGGCTAGACGGAGGCCAGCAAGCTCCAGAAATCTTTCTATGCCTGTCACCGGATTACAGGTAAACTCAGTCATGCCTGACTTTTTATATGTATGCTCGGAATGTGAACCCAGGTCCTCATGCTTACATAGCAAGCTCTTTACCTACTGAGCCATCTTTCCAGCCTCTCCAACTCAGGTGCTTTAAAAAAAAATTAGTCACTACCCAAAGTACAGGAACTCCACAAGAAGACCAACAGAGCCAACTAACCAGGGCCCAGAGAGGGGGGAATGTAGCTGGGGTAGGTTGGTGGGAGGTGTCTCTTTCTCTGAGGAGGAGAGGAGGGGCAGGGGGAACAGGGAGGGGGTGAGACTGGAAAAAGAGCAGTGAGGGGGCTATGACTGGGATGTAAAAATGAATAAATTAAAATTTAAAAAGAAAGAAAAAATAAGTCACTGAAACAAATGCCACTACAGGCTTGTGGGGATTTCGTGAAGTCCTGAGTATCATTAACATGAGCACAGCAATGTCAAGAACCCCAGTGCCTCAGATCCAAGGGAACAGCAAAGTCTTCCCCAGGTTAGGCTCAGTGTAATGGCACAGCCTTCACCTGCTTCATATACAGATGTTATCAGTGATTGCCCTTTAGTGAAAACCAGTGTATATAGAAACTCCCAACTGCAGCTTTTCCCTCACAGATGACTGGAACTGGAAACTGCTTCCCTACGGAGATCTCCTACTGAGATTAGCTGACCGTCTTCCTTCTCCTTCAGTTCTCTAAAACAAGCCCAACTTCTTGCTCAATGGTCTTTAAATAAAAGCACCGAGTTTCTAGGCTGCTGGTGCATCTCCATCAGAGTACACAGCACAGCTTTTCAGTACTTTGTGTCTGTCCTTCATTGCCTCTTGCCGGTTACAGCAAGGGCTTGGTTTGCCTTCATTTACAGGTTTGCCAGAGGCTTGTTTTAATCCTTTTAGGATACTTTTTTTTTTCCTTCTCTGGACAACCAAATGTTGGAATTATTGTCACTCCACTCCTTTAGTTTATTGCCTAGGCTTATATCCTCCACTAACTTGTGGAGGCATTCATAGAAACAATTCTGGAATCAACAATGCTGGCAAACAATCACCAATATTCAATGGCCATTTCACTATCATCAACAGGGCCTCAGATCATCAAATCACCAAAAGATTCCCTTCCAATATCTTGTTCCCACAAGCTCTTGCTCCCCAACATCTCCACGTGCTTTCCCCTACTGTGTCTCCACTGACAAGCCCCTCTCTTTCTTCCCTTTTTTTTGTGACAGGATTTCTGTGTAGCTCTGGCTGTCCTGGAACTTGCTCTATAGACCATGCTAGCCTGGAAATCAGAGATCCAATTGCCTCTATATCCTGAGGACTTGGATCAAAAGCATGCACCCGCACCACCCAGCTAACAAGCCTCACTCTTACTGAGTTTACTACAGTTTTCACCCCTCAAATTTTGCTTTAACTCTTATGTTCTTTCTGCATAACATTTTTATTGATTCTCTGGGAGTTTCCCATTATGCAACCTGATCACAATACCTTTTCAGACTTTCCATATCTGTTTCTCCTTGCATTTACCCCTCCTAAAAGAAGTAAAAAATAGGGACAAAACAACCAAATCTAAAACAAGTCCACTTCATGTTACCAATACACTCACTGGAGCATGGTCAAATCTTTAGTGGCCTGCCTTTTCATACAACTGAGTTCTTCCCTTCCCACACCTCTGCCAGAAGCTATCAATTGTGGAGAGCTACTCTTTAGCATCCCCACCACACTTTCTGAGAGTTCCCTTTGGCTGCTTCCTGTCTAGGCTGTTCAATTCGTTGGAGGAGGAGAGTTAGGGGTAGGGGTTGTCGCAGAAGCCTTCTATGTGTCTTTTTTCTCACCAGTGCATCTGCAGTCATTGTTATCACAGAAAAAAATAGCCTTGTCATTTTCAGTCAGCTGGATAACACATCATGGGCCTCCACAAGGTTTCTGGTGACAGCACAGACCACAAACATGGTCTCCTGCTTCAGGACTATGGACCCAGACAAGGCCCTCAGATGCTGCCAGTACCATGGCCATCAACGTGGCATTAGGAAGCAGTGTAGGCCACTCACACCAATATGGCACCAGCAGCAGCAGGGTCTATGGGCATCAATGTGGCTTAAGGCTGTAACACAGACCAAGGGCAGCAGTATCTGGTCTAGTTCTACCATTTATTTGTTCTATACCTCAAAAAAAAATCTAAGCCAGCATACACATGTTTTGGTGGCAGTGCTAACAGTGAGATAAGAAATCACCTTAGATAAGAAAGATCAATGGACCAAGAAACAGTAGTAAAACCTTATTCTTCCATAAAGGAGAAAGATTGATAGAACTGGAGATCATGATACATGAAATAAGCAAAATTTAGAAACACAAACATAACGTTTTCTTTCACACAAATAGTCAAAATTCAAACAAAATAAAAGGGAGACTACGGAGGGGGGGGAGGGAGAAGGAGACAAGTGAGAGGATAACAAAGATGACATGTAGCATAGCCATCTGGAAGGATGCCAAGGACCAAGAGCATGATGGACCACAAGGTAGAGCCTGAGATTCCAAATCACTGTGAAGGATAAGCGGATTTAGATTGTGAGAAAAGTTACAGATATGTTTGGGATATAGTACCCCTTGGATTTATTACAGCATAGGGTACCAAGATGCCCCACGTATGAAAAAGGAAATCCTGAGTGGAGTCAGGAATGTACTCAGAACACTCAGTTCCTAAATACAGTCTAACCTATCAAGTAAAAATGATGCCACTGCTAAAAAATGTCAAGGGTCAATTAGGACAACTATGGCTCAAGCCACACTTTTAGAAAATCAGTAAACTACCAAGGTGAAAATAGATCACGACACACAAAAATTCACCTGGCTATGAAATAATTTATGGTGAATATGACTGAACCAGACTCTCCTTAGAGGAAGGAAGTTAGGAATATGCTGAACAGTGCATGCTACAAATTCAAATCTGAAAGGCCTTTTCATGTATATTAAAGTGGCTGGCAGATGGGTGAAATGAAATCATAAATAAATTCCTTTGTCTGAAGTCAGTATCATTTATGAGTTAGTAACTGAAATAACTGAATTTAGACAGTAGTGTTCTTGTACGTGGAGGAATTTAACAATTGTTCTCAGAGGACATAGTAAGATGGAAAAGGGGGCATATTACGAATATTAATTATAAAGTTTTTCAGGTATATGTAAAGAGTACCAAATACTGAAAAAAAAAATGAAATAAATATACCCCTTTGTCTGAAAATCAAGCATGAGTTAACTGGATAACCAAACAGAGAATAGTGGTAATAGTCTTGTATATGGAAGAATTTACCAGTTGTGAGATGACTCATTGTGCTTAGGTGGTGATGAGGTCTTCCCTTTCTGACAACTGCTCATTCTAGTTTTCATGTGTGAAATACCTGTGATTTTAGCAATGCAGGGGCAGATTTAGCACACTGTTATTCTCATATGAGTTCCTTTACTTCTTTGTTATGGCTTCTATATGACTCCCGAGAGTATGAAAAAGAAATGCTTTGAGCTGTACATCATTTCATGTCTATTACTTGAACCCTGCTTTCTTTTATATGAATTTACCTTGATATACACAAATTTACCACTACATCTACAGTAAATATACAAGTATTAAGCATGTCTACAATGTTACACAACTATTACTACTACCTGAGTCTAGGATTTTTCATTCAGTTCATATTGCAATTCTGGGTCAATTAAACAGTAACTTCCCATTCCTTTTTCAGGACCCCCTGGTAACTTCAATTTCCCCTCATATTTGCCCTTGTACTTGGTTTAATGTAATTCATGTGGCAGTATGTAGCAGAATTGCATTCTCTTTAAAGACTAAATTTCACACACATAAACATAGTGCATTTCATACTTTATTCCCTCTTCTAATGACAGAGATTTCATTCCTACCTTTTGATTGTTAGGAGGAATTATATCCTAAGCACTGGTATACTGACACTGCTTTTTCAGGTTTTGAGACTTGATATATAATATAGTGATTGTTTTACATACTAGCTACACTTTAAATTCCCACTCGCAATACATAAGGGATCTGATTTCAGCATGCCCTCACTTAACTTTTCTATTCAAAAATTAAATAATTAATACTACTATTAAATAATTATTAATAAGTCTCTAACTGGAGAACAAGCATACCAATACAATTCTAGCACCAGAGAGGCTTGAAGCATTGTGAGATCAAGGTCAGTTGAAGTTACTCAAGTGAGACTGAAAACACTAATGGTTGGAAATAGACTTTAGTCATACATCACTTTGGGTTTGACCCTTAGCCCTCTTGAAAAAAGTATCTTAAGTGTTTATTGTCCATGTGAAACTCTGAGATGCAAAGGAATTAGAGGAAACAAAGACTGCCTGCGATGTAATCTGATGGTGGTCATTTGTGAATGTATATATTCTGTACTACATTGTCCCATATTGGGTCAGTCTTAGGGGACTTCACATGATAGCTTCAGCCTGTGGAATGGGCCCCAGGGATTTCAACCTAATTCATTTACACAGCAAACTGCAACTAAAAATATTTTCTACAGTTTGAAAAATGAGGGTTTTACTCTTAAATACACTGCTCATTGTCTCAAAGTCTTTCTTCTCAAGACTAACAAGCCTACAAACTAATATACCATGGAGAATAGAAGAAAAATAAGGTCCCAGGCTTAGGTTTTAATTGCTGTGGTTATTTAACTTTATTATATTCTTAAAATCTAATGATTGTAAAACAGTATTATAAACACCCGAGGACCATTTAACTAGACATAACATCTTTACACAAAAGACCTTCATTTGAAAGAAGAACAAGTTTAAGTAAGAATCTAGTTGTATCAGAAGTGATACAGATGGTGTAAACTTTTATACATTTGCATTGTTGTCTAAAACATATTTGGTATTCTAAAGAGAAAATATACATTCTTGTCCTAGTGAACATTTTGTTGACATTTACAACAAATGGCTAATGCATGTGTAACTGATTCTCATAGCTGATATGCATTATGCCACTATATAAAGTAATAAATAACATGCAGCACCATTTTTCTTTGAAAGCTCTCATTTATAAAAATGAAGCTCCAATGTAAGAATTAATGTATCTTTCAAAACAAAGCAGAATTGATGGCTCAGAACTAAAAAAAAAAAATTAGAAATATTGCAGAAGATAAAGAGCTTCCCTGTGTGACAACCAATCTATGGAGAGTTTCTTATCACCTGAATAATAAGCTAAGAGTTACTGATGATAACAAAATTATGTACATACTTTTATAGAATAAACATCTATATATAGTTCTTCATTACCTCTGGTGGCAGGGCAAAGGGCATATTAAATTCAAAAAGCCACTTGTGTATTCTCACAGACACGGAATAGTGTATAAATATGCTAAAGTATCTGTATGAGTAATAAAAAACAGATTTTTAAAATATGAACACAAATATCTTAGAAATAGAGATATCAGAATTGAAAGTCTAATGTTCGTGCTTAGCAAAAATACAGAAAATTGTAAAATATGTATAAAGTTTCTCCAATTCACTATGGTAGAATGAACATCTGCACAAAATTATTTAATCTATCCAACAGTTTAAAACATACCAAAGACTATTTTATGTACATTTATAAACTAGGAACAAATACAACACTAAGGGCCCTGAAAGAAAGAAAAATAACTTCTATGGCTCTTCCCTTTCTAGCAGTAGTAGTAGTAGGTCACAAATAAAACACTGTGGTATCAGACATGAGCATGCCAAAGAGGACCTCTGGGGGGGGGGGGGTGGTCAATGTAGCGATGTATCAGAGCAGATATTAAGACTCGAGATCAAGCCTCTGACAGAGGGCGAGAGTAATGATAGATCTGGGGGAGGTGGTTGAGACTTGGGGAGAACAAGAGCTCCACAAAGACCAAACTGAGCAGGGCACAGGGGTCTTGTAAGAGACGGTTTCTGTGAGGTATCCCAAAAGCAGAAAGAAACATATGGTATATACTCACTTATATAAACCTATAGGATAGGAAGTTCAAGCTGAAATCTACGCACCCAGAGAGGATATACAAGAAGGAGGGCCCAGGTTGGTATGATCAATGCTTGTTT
>JAQQSO010003152.1:0-13796 GCA_028658305.1 Pachyuromys duprasi
TCTCCTATTTTGGTTGTTTCCTCTCTGTCTATCTTTAATTGTTCCTTTATGTGGGCAGTTAATTTCTTCTCCATTTCTTTGAGGGCCTTGTTCATTTCCTCTTTTTGTGCCTCCTTTTGTTCCTCTAATATCTGCATAATTATAGCTTTAATGTAATTTTCCTGTGTCTCCGCTGAATTAAAATCTCTATTGCTTTTGGGTGTTTCGTTTGGGGCCATGGTGTCCTGATTATTGTTGGGTGAGTTCCTATGCCGATTTCTGGGCATTTGTTTATATATAATCAAGGAGCTGTTTGTGCTTCAAGGCTGAACTTCAGACTGGAATTGTCAATCTCTTGTGTCAGGAGTATTCTTCAAGAAGATCAGGGAGTTCTAGTGGTTTGATAATTTGTGTTGTTGCCTCAGTTGAACTCTGTTCTGGGATCTGTGTGCCTGGCTTTGTGCTCTGTGCTAGAGGCTGTGAGCACCACAGGCTGGTCTCCCCTCTGGTCTGGAGGTTTTGTTCCTCACTCTGTGCAAGAGGCTGCGTGTCCCCCTTTGATATGTCCGCTGGGGGCGCTGCTCTGGTCAGGAGGCTCCGAGCTCTGCCCTGGGCTTGCTGTTAAGGGCTCTCTTCTGGACTGGAGCCTTGTCGCCTCCTTCTGGGTCAGGAGCTGTGCACCAAGGTCTGAGATGGTATTTGGGGCACCTCGGTCTGGACCTGATACTATCAGTCCCAATCCGGGGTGGTGGCTGGGTGTGCCTAGGGGTGTGGGTCTGACCGGTGTAGCCTGCAGTATCTGGGTGAAACTCAGTCTGTCCGGGGTACTGTGTGCCCCAGCCAAAATTGGCGGCTGCTGGCACAGAGGGTTGTTCGCCTTGCAGTGCAGTCCACGGTATCTGGTTGAAACTCAGTCCGTCAGGGGTACTGTGTGCCCCAGAGCAAAATGACGGCTTAGGCGCCCAGCCAGGCCGTGCACAGCCTGTCTCCCTCCGGAGTTTTTCCTGGGAATAGCTGGGTGTCCCGTGGACTTTGCCACTTGATTTCCCCACCGTAGGAATTCTGCTCACCTGGCAGTCGCAAATGCTGGTGTTTTAGGTCCAAGATCTCAGTCTCCAGGTCGCTGTGCCTACACTACTGTCCTGCTCCTCAGACACAGTGTCCTCCTGGGGCAGCCATCTCGGATCCAGTCCATCTCCTGTTTTCTATTGGTGATGCTTGCCTTTGTGGTTCATGGTCTTTTCTCTAAGTTCTGCAGTTCCAGGTTTTTTCTGTTTGTGTTTTCTTTATAGATTCTAATTATATTCTCATGCTTTATTCCATTTCCTTCATCTGATTGGATGTGGCTCCTATTTTTTTGTTTGTTTTCTCTCTATATGTCTTTAATTGTTCCTCTACTTGGGCAGTTATATTCTTCTGTATTTCTTTGAAGGCCTTGTTCATTTCCTCTTTTTGTTCCTCTATTAACTGCATAAGCATAGCTCTAACATCATTTTCCTGTGTTTCCGCTGAATTAAAATCTCCATTGCTTTTGGTGTTTTTGGTGGTGCCATGGTGTCCTGATTTTTGTTAGGTGAGTTCTTATGCTGACCTTTGGCCATTTGTTTATATATAATCAAGGAGCTGTTTGTTCCTTGAGGCTTAATTTCAGACTGGAACTGTCAATCTCTGGTGTCTGGAGCATTCTTCAAGAAGATCAGGGAGTTCCAGTGCTTTGAGAGAGTGTGTGTTGTACTTGCCCGAGGAAAAGCCTTTGGCGCAGTAGCGTTGTTGGGGGTGGTGTGGAGTAAATTTTTGTGTGTTTGTGTGTGTGTGTGTGTGTGTGTGTGTGTGTGTGAGAGAGAGAGAGAGAGAGAGAGAGAGAGAGAGAGAGAGAGAGCTTGGATGTGTGCTCGGAATGTGTCTTGAAGAGGAATGCTAGGGGAGTGTTTATGCTTGAGCTATGGGGTTTTTGAGCAAGTAGAGGAGGGCATGAGTGTGCTAGCACATTTAGCAAGCGCAGGTTGTGGTCGCCAAGTGTCTGCTCCTGTTTCCTGAATTCCCACTGGTCTTCAATCTTTAGCGGGTTCAGCAGGCTGGACTCTGAGGTCAGTGGGTGGCGCTGCGGGCAGGACACGTACTCTGTTCTGGGCTCTGTGTGCCCAGCTCTGTGCTCTGTGCTAGAAGCTGTGGGCACAGCAGGCTGGTCACCTCTCTGGTCTGGAGTCTTGGCACCTCACTCTCTCCGAGAGGCTGAGTGTCCTGGTTTGAGATGGCTGCTGTGGGTCTGGAGGATCTGCGCTCCGTCCTGGGCTTGCTACTAATGGTTCCCTTCTTGTCTGGGGAATTGGCACCTCCATCTGAGTCAGAGGCTGTGTATCTTGGTCTGGGATGGTATATGGGAACGCCTCAGTCTGGACTGGATACTATATGCCCTGGTCCAGGATGGAGGCTGGTGGCTCCGTGGGAGGCTTTGTGTTCAGATCAAGGCTAGCAAATGTGTGCTCACTGATGCACCCCGGTCTGGGGTGGTATCTGTGGTGCCTCACTATGGACCAAATACTATGTGTTCGGGTCTGGGATGGCGGCTGGTGGGGCCATCAGAGGCTGCACGTTCATATCAGGGCTAGCAGATGTGCACCCACCAATGCATCCCAGTCTAGAATGGTATTGGAGGTGCCTCAGTCTGGCCTGGAGACTGTGTGTCCGAGTCCAGGATGGTGGCTGGCAGCACTGAGGCAGACTTCTTGTTCAGATCAGGTTTGTGCATAGCTAGTCACCTGGAATTTTTCCAGGGATTAATTGGTTGTCCCTAGGACTTTCCCACTTGATTTCCTCACCATAGGAATTCTGCTCACCTGGCAATCACAAATGCTGGTGTTTTAGGTCCCAGAGTTCAGTTTCCTGGTCTCTGTGCTGGCACTGCACAGTGTCCTCCTGGGGCCGCCATCTTGGACCCTCCCTAATTTATTTATTTTTATTAATTACACTTTATTCACTTTTTATCCCCCACAAGCCCCTCCCTCCTGCCCTCCCAATCCCACCTTCTCTCCCCCTTTTCCACACATGCCCCTCCCCAAGTCCACTGATAGGGGAGGTCTTCCTTTCCTTCCTTCTGATCCTAGTCTATCAGCTCTCATCACGAGTGGTTGCATTGTCTTTTTCTGTGGCCTGGTAAGGCTGCTCCCCCATCAGGGTGAGGTGATCTAAGAGCAGGCCAATCAGTTCTTGTTAACCTCCTTTGAATGACAACATACGTACATGTTAATAGAATTTTATGCAATGGGAGGCAGGAGAGTATGTACACACATACATTTGAAATGATGTCTAGCTGTATTTCTATGTCAAATAAACTATTTATCATAGGTGGTTAGCATATGCTAGTTTCTTCACAGTCAGCTTCCTAAATTCTCAGATTATAGGCACCTGTCAACCCAACTGGGCACAGGTGTGACTCTTACAGCCAAAATACATGGCAAATTAAATCCAACAATGTTATAGGGGAAATATCTTAGGAAGATGGATAGGAACGCCAACCTAAATATTTTTTATCACATATTTGACTACCACCAGCCATCCTTCTAATAAATCCTAATGAGACTGGAAGTGATTGAAACTTATGACTCCATCTATGTATTACAAGTTTTGGAATTCTAGCTATACTATTGATTGTGTGAATAACTAAAACACTCTAAGAGAGCTTGGAGCTAACATTATTTCCACTGGTTATCTCTAGGAGGAGCTATGAACTGTATGTTTCTTCTGGGGGAGACTAGAGAGGAGTAGTTTGTGGAGGAAATTGGTGGAAGTAGACATCCTACCTGGCCATATCTGCACAACCAGCTGCAAGAACCGTGGTACCTACACAGCTCTCACAACCAGCTATTTAGCCTGATTCCACCAACAGCACAGAAAGGTTACTCATTTGTTCACCTGGCATCCCAGGCATCTTGACTGCTTCTGGATCTAGGTCAGAGTTCACTTTCACCACCATGAGCATTCAGTCTAAAGAGGTGACTGGTTACTACAATGAAGAGTGTTTCAGCCTCCTCCTCAGTGCATTATCTTGTAATACAGACACTTTTAGAGCTCAGCCTGACAACCAGTGTTTGAAGCATCAAATTTTTTACCTTAACATAACCTGGTAATCACTCTCCTATCAATACAATGGTCAGTTAGCCAGCCTTGCACTAGTCAAATGGAGTTGAAAGTCTAGGAGAGCATTCAAGGGCCAATTCGTCTTTTAATATTTTATGAGAGATACTACTTTGAATGAAGATTAAATAATTATTTTCCACTAATTTTGCCTATCTTGATAGCATGATTTTAAAGATGAATTGACACAAAATATTCACATTTTTCTGGCTGTGTTCCTTAGCAGAATAAGTATTTTAGAAATAATTAAAATTGTTCTTTTCATATTAATAATCCCTATTCTTTAAATAATCTTTAAATTCCAGTAACGATCTTAGTTTTCTTTATTAAACTTCTGATATTATCTATATATAAAATTAGTCATTTAATAAAAATGAAAGTACTTACAGAAATCATGAGGAATTATGTTACATAAATATATACTTGAGCAAGGCAGGAATACACCAAATATTTGGCAGACACTGAATGAGTAAACAATGTAAGGTATGCACATTCACCTGCTAAATCCCACAGTCTCCATGTGTTCTGCATATGGACAGAACAGACATGTGCAGCAGCAGAGACTAAGAGAGCACCTGCCTACCCATCCTGCTCCTTATCCTGTCGTTAGTGAAAAATTAACTGCATTGGAATATGCACATTATACATAATGTTGGATTTTATAAAGGCAATCTACTTTCAAAATTCTTTTATATAATCATATTTATACTAAATACTGATGAGATTTTATGACAGATAGAAACAAACTAAAATCATCTGAGAGGGACTAATTTCAATAGAGAAAAAAACCTTAATACTACTTTGTACTGGGGAAGTCTGTAAGGAATATTCTTAACTACTATTCGATGGGCAAGACTGCAGTCCATTGTAGGTGATGCCAGCCATTCATGGTGACCCTGGGTTCTCCAACAAATCTAACTAAGCAAGCTATGAGGAGGAATCCAGTAAGCATCTTTCCTCTATGGCCTGTGCTCAGCTTCTGCTTCTGGATTCCTTCCCTGTTTGAATCCCAGCCCTGACTTCCCTCATTGATGGACTGTTACCTGGAGCTGTAAGAAGAGTAAAATTTCCCATCCTTTTATGTTGCTTTTTGGTTATGATGTTTTATCATAGCTTTAATAATTCTTAGAAAGACACAACTTTACCCTCCTCTTTCTCTCTTTTCTGTTTCATTTACTACAAGTTTCTTTCCCTCACCTAGTTCCCCTTTTATATACCAACTATTGTTGCATTCATGTTTATATATTCATTTTTAAAATATAAGATTTGTAAATGAGAGGATAAATGCAATAATTTTGTTTCTACTATATGTCCATCTCTACCTCTTCCTCATGGGTCACACACAACTCTGAATTCTCCCAATCTGCTCTCATACGTAGAGACCTGGAAACCTCACTCTATAATAAAGAAGTATGACTATGTCTTGATAGACTCCACCTTCCAAGCTTTTATCTCATATTTATGAGTAAATATTACATTCACTAATTGGAAACCCATGACACCCATGTAAACAATTTGCTAACAAGCATCATATTAAGTCAACAATCAATAAATGGGCCCTCATGAACTTAAAAGCTTCTTTAAAGCAAAAGGCACTGTTGTCAGAAGAAAACTACAGCCTACAGACTGGAGGATATACACCCACCCAAGAGCTGACAGGTGACTAATATTCAGAATATATAAAGAACTAAAGAAGTTAAAAAGCAGCAAATCAAGTAATTCTCTGTAGAGGAATATAGAATGGCAGAGAAACAGTTAAAGGAATGCTCAATGTCCTTAGCCATCAGGGAGATGCAAATCAAAACGACCCTGAGATTACACATGACACCCATCAGAATGGCTAAGATAAAAAATTCAAGTGACAACACACACTGGAGAGGTTGTGGAGAAAGGAGAACCCTTCTCCAATGCTGATGTGAATGTGAACTTGTACAGTCACTATGGAAATCAATCTGGTGCTTTCTCAGACAACTAGGAATAGTGCTTCCCCAAGATTCAGCTATACCACTCTTGTCACCGACCAACAGTGACACCTGAATACCACCTGAGAGAGGGCTGGAGAGAGATAGAGACAGAGAAAGAGAGACAGGGCAACACAGAGAATTACACCAAGTCTACATGTCTATCTTAGGTGTCACTTTAATGGAGGTCAGGATAACACTTAAGTAGGCAGAAAAGTAAAAGCAGTTTCTCATGCAGGCAATTTTACTTAGACAAAACATAAGAGGGCTTACTCAAGGTAACACAGAACCTGCTGTGTGGTTACCATGGTGACATGGCATTTATGGCCTAGTAGTCAGGGCTGGAGTCCTCTGCTCTATAACTGCCAAGGTCAACCCCTTAGCCATCAAGCTTTTGATAGTTGCCAGGGCCAAGAGGGTTGGAAGAGATGCACACTTCCAAATTGCCATCAACTTCACAAAGGCTGCCACACACTCTTAGGCATATATCCTAAAGATGCTCAAGTACACAACAAGGACATTTGCTCAACCATGTTTGTAGCAGCTTTATTTGTAATAGCCAGAATCTGGAAACAATCCAGATATCTATCAAGAGAGGAATGGATACAGAAATTGTGGTACATTTACACAATGGAATACTACTCAGCAATTCAAAGCAAGGAAATATACTCACTTATAAGTGGATACTAGACCTGTAAGATAGGATGAGCATACTAAAATCTAAAAAAGGAGGACCTGAGGTAAGAGGATCAATCCTCACTTAGAAAGACAAATGGAATAGACATTGGAAGAACGACAAAACAAAAAACAGGACAGGAGCCTACCACAGAGGGCCTCTGAAAGTCTCTACCAAGCAATATATCAAAGCAGATGCTGCCACTCATAACCAAATTGGGCAGAGTGCAGGGAATCATATGAAAGAAGAGGTAGTTAGTGTGAACTAAAGAGGACAGTTGCTCCACAAGGAGAGCAACAGAACCAAAGTATCTGGGGTCAGGTGTATTTTCTGAGACTGATACTCCAACCAAGGTCCATTCATGGATATAACCTTGAACTCCTGCTCAGATGTGGTCAATGGCAGCTCAGTAACCAAGTGGGTTCTGTAGTAAGGAGGAGATGGACTGTCTCTGACATGAACTCAGTGGCTGGCTCTTTAACACCCTGAAACCCCTTGCCAGGCCACAGAGGAGGACATTGCAGCCAGTCTCGATGAGACCGGATTAGCTAGGGTTGGATGGAAGGGGAGATGGACCTCCCATATCAATGGACTTAGAGAGGGGCATGGGAGAAGATGAAGGAGGGAAGGATGGTGGGATTGGGAGGGAATGAAGGAGGGGGCTACAGCTGGGATATACAGCAAATAAAATGTAATTAATGTAAAAAATAAATTTTAATTAAAAAATTAACATACCCAAAACAACTTTTAAAAATATTTTCATTTTTATTAATTACAGTTAATTCACTTTGAATTCCCCCCTGTACATCCCTACTTCCTCCCCTCCCTCCCCACCCATGCTCCTCCCCCAGTCTCTCTATAAGGGAGGTCCTTCTCTTCTCTCTGATCCTAGTCTATCAGGTTGAAAGAGTAAAACCCTAGCATAACGCTGGCAACACTATTTTGCAAGACTGGAGCAGTGCAGGGTCAGAAGCAAGGCAGGACAGATGTCCAACAATAGGATATCTGCGGTTGGCGCCTGGCCTATGAAGGGGGACGGAAAGTCCTTGTCTCTTCTGAGGAAAACACTCTGGGTACCCGAGATAAGAACCGGGTAGGTGACTTGGCTCACATCTGCCTTCCCGCCTTCCCTGTTCTGGGTACGTGACCTAACTATGGCTTTGTTTAAACCACCCAATCAGATCCCTGTAACTATGCTTCTCGCTTCTGTAATCGTGCTTCTTGCTCCTGAGCCCTATAAAAACCCGTCACCCCAACCAAGAGGCGCGCAAGTCCTCCGAAAGGCTTTGTCGCCCCGGGTACCCGTGTATCGAAATAAACCTCTTGAGGCTTGCATCGGAAGACTGGTCTCGCTGTTCCTTGGGGAGCGGGGTCTACCCGTCCAGAGAGGCTCAAGCGGGAGTCTTTCAAGGTCTCATCAGGAGTGGCTGCTTGTCTTCCTTTGTGGCTTTCTAAGGCAGATATCCCCTCAGGGGGTGGTGATCAAAGAGCAGGCCAATCAGTTCCTGTCAGAGACAGTCCCTGTCCCCATTATTATGGAACCACTTTGACACTTAACTGCCATGGACTACCTCTGTGCAGGGGTTCCAGGCCATCTTCAAGAGTGGTCCTTGGCTCAGAAAAGGCCCCTGTGCCCAGACTTTTTGGATCTCTTACTCTCCTTGTGGAGGTCCTGTCCTCTCCAGGTCTCACTGTCTCCCACATCTTTCATAAGATTCCCTGCACTCTGCCCAAAATTTGGCTATGAGTCTCAGCATCTGACTGGATACCCTGCAAGGGTAGAGTCTTTCAGAGGCCCTCTATAGTAGTTTCCTGTCCTTTTCCCTGTTTTCTCCCTCCCTTCAAGGTCTGTAAAGAATTGTGTTGGTAATTTGATGGGAATTTCAGTGAATCTGTAGAATGCTTTTGGTAAGATGGCCATTTTTACTATGTTAATCCTGCCAAGGCTTGAGCATGGGAGATCTATCCATCTTCTTCTAATTCTTTCTTCAAAGACTGGAAATTTTTTTCACACAGTGTTTGACTTGCTTGGTTAGGGTCACACCAAGGTACTTTATGTCCTTTGTGACTATTGTGATTCTCCCAACAGGGAGGCCCAGTCTGTGGTGTTTGGGGTGGCTATTGTGAAGGGTGTTATTTCCTTAAATTCTTTCTCAGCCCTTTTGTCCTTTGTATACGGGAGGGCTACTGATTTTTTGAATTAATTTTGTATCCAGCCACTTTGCTGAAGGTGTTTATAAGCTGTAGAAGTTCCCTAGTAGAGTTTTTGGGGTCACTCAGGTATATTATCATATCAACTGCAAATAGTGATACTTTGACTTCTTCCTTTCTAAATGGAATCCCCTTGATCTCCTTTAATTGTTTTATTGTGCTGGCTAGGACTTCAAAAACTATATTGAAGAGATATGGAGAGAGTAGGCAGCCTTGCCTTTTTTCTGATTTCAGTGGGATTGATTTAAGTTTTTCTCTGTTTCTTTGATGTTGGCTATAGGCTTGCTGTATATTGCCCTTACTATGTTTAGATATGTGCTTTGTATCCCTGATCTCTCCAGTACTTTAAATATGAATGGATGTTGGATTTGGTCAAATGCTTTTTAAGCGTCTAAGAAGATGATTATGTGTTTTTTTTTTTTCTTTCAGTTTGTTTACATTATGGATCACACTGATGAATTTCCATATATTGAACCTCCCCTACCTACCTGTGATGAAGCCTACTTGGTCATAGTGGATGATATCTTTGATGTGCTCTTGTATTTGGGTTGCAAGTATTTTGCTGAATATATTTGCATCAATGTTCATAAGAGAGATTGGCCTGAAATTCCCTTTCTTTGTTGGGTCTTTGTGAGGTTTATGTACCAAGTTGCCTGTGGCTTCATAAAATGAGTTTGGTAGTGTTCCTTCTGTTTCTATTTTGTGGAATAGTTTGAATAAAATTGGTATTCTTCTTTGAAGGAACGTTAGAATAATTCACTGAAACTGGCTGCTTCTAGCAAACAAACCCTGGCTGGGGATCTGGGCCTGAGGTCACTCAACCCTTCCTGGCACTCTCCTGGGAACAGCTGCAATAAGTTCTAGCACCAGCGCCTTCTGGCAGAGAAACCCCGGTTTTGGATCTGAGACTGAGGACACTCAAGCCTACCTGGCACTCCCCCAGTATCAGCCACCATAAACTCCACTTCCGGGTGTCTTCTGGCAGAGATACCCTGGCTCGGGTTTTGGACTGAAGAAACTGAACTCAACCCTTTCAGGTATTCCCCCAGACTACCTTGGCAGAGGGGAAGGGCAGAGAGGGAGCCTATGGATTCCACCACATACCATAGAGCCTGGGCCATGGCCTAGTGATCTGGGACAGAGGAGATTCAGTCCCCACTCTCCTCCACATACATAAACCCTAGCACTTCCCTTGGACCAGCAACCAAACTCATTCCCTGGTGGAAGTGAAGGACACAGAAAGGGCCTGCAGAGTCTGCCACAGATCATACTGCCCCGACTCCAGCATAGGCTGTGCCCAGCACAGCACACAGTGCAGGTGGAAACATGACCTGCTCCTACAGCACCACTGAACTGACTGTTAGCCCACACCCACATTTACCCCATCAGGATCAAATCAGAAAGTAGAGAGCAAGGGGAACCCCTGTGCTTTCCAACTGGTCCCTGAAGGGAGTGACTGTGCCTTCAATGGAATGTTTGCAGAGCTCCAGATCCAGGACCCCTCTATGAAAGCCACCAGACAACAGATCACTACCACCCACACCCCTAGTGTGGGCATTGAATCCAAGACTGAAGCCTTTGCTCTGTGGGTTTACCAGTGAATTCCAGGCAAACACATCCTGGATACCAGACAGAGCTGCATACTTGTGGCTTGTAAGCCAATGTGGTAGTCAGGGAATACACTAATCCACGCTGTACCCACTAAAAGCACATGCAAATAGTGCCAGGGTCACATTCCCCACTTAGGTAAAGGTGAAACCACAATGCACACTCCCAAACCAGTGAACACCTCTCATCTTCCTGAAAAACAGTGCAGAAACTAGAAAAAGATAGTCCTAGTATGAAATACGGACTCCAGGAAAAAAACAATGAGGGTTACAGATAAGCAGATGGTCAGAGGCCAATGTAAGAACACACTCAACAAAACTCCAGGACATCATGGCTTCACCAGCAACCCCCCAAATCAATGGACACTTCAATTCACCAAATATGCTAGAAAACAACTTTAAAACTCTGCTATTTTCCAGCTGTTAGAGGCTCATAAAGAGGAAATGAACAAATCTCTCATAGAAATGGCTACAAAATTGATGTAAACAAAGAGGAAGTGAACAAAGCTCTCAAAGAGATAGCCACACAAATGGAGGCAAATAAAGAAGAAATGAACAAAGCTTTCAAAGAAATAGAGTTAAATACAGCCAAACAAATAGAGGCACAAAAAGAGACCTATAGAGAGTAAATGAACAACAACCAAAAAATAAAAGCCATCATTGAAAAGCAGTACTCCACATTCAAACACATGAAGGAAGGAAATGGTGCAAGACATGAAAACAGAATTAAAATAATTAAAGAAAACACAAACCGAGAAAAACTTGGAGCTGGAGAATATAGACAAACGATCAGGAACTACAAAAGTAAGCATCACCAACAGAATACAAGAGACGGAAGAATCTCAGGTGCTGAAGATACACTTGCAGAAATTAATACTTCTCTCAAAGAAAAATTACATCAGAAAAGTTCCAAACACAAAACATCCCAGAAATCAAGGACATCATGAAAAGACAAAATCTAAGAAAAATAGGAGTAGATGAAAAAGAAGACATCAGGCTCCAAGGTCCAGAAAATATTTTCAAGAATATCATATGAGAAAAATTTCTCAACTCAAAGAAAGAGATGTCAATAAACATACAAGAGGCCTACAAAACACCAAATATGCTAGAGCAGAAAGGAAATTCTTCACATCATATCATAATCAAAACACTGAACCTACAGAACAAAGAAAAAAGTATTAAAAGCAGCAAGGGAAAAAGGCCAAGTAACATATCAAGGTAGACCCAGCAGAATCACACCAGATTTCTCAACAGAAAATATGAAAGCCAGAAGAGCATGGGCAGAAGTGATGTAGACTTTAAGTGACCACAGATGCCAACACAGACTACCATACCCAACAAAACTTTCAATCAACATAGACAGAGAATTGAAAATATTCCATTACAAAATCAAATTTAAACAATATCTACACAGCAAACCAGCCCTACAGAAGTTACTAGAATGAAAATTCCAACCCAATGAAATCAACTACATCCAAGGAAACATAGGACACAGCTAATTACACAACAAAAAATCAAAAGAATACAAGCAATGAAACAGCAACACTACCAACCCCCTATCAAAAGAATATAACATTCATTGGTCTCTAGTTTCTATCAACATCAATGGACTCAACTGTCTCAACTAACAGAATGGCTGTGGAAACACGATCCAACATTCTTTTGCATCCAAGAAACACACCTATGCAACAAAGATAAACACTACCTCAGAGTAAAGTGCTAGAAAAATGTTTTTCAAGCAAATGGACCCAGAAAAGAAGCTGGGGTAGCTATTCTAATATATAATAAAATAGACTTTCCAACAAAATTAATCAAAAAATGAGGAAAGGCACTACATTGTCATCAGAGGAAAAGGCCTGCTATATATTGCTTTTACTATGTTTAGGTATGTGCCTTGTATCCCTAGTCTCTCCAAGACTTTAAACATGAATGGGTGTTGGATTTTGTCAAATGCTTTTTCAGCATCTAGGGAGATGATCATGTGGTTTTTCTCCTTCAGTTTGTTTATATGGTGGATCACATTGATGGATTTGTGAATATTGAACCACCTTGCATGCCTGGGATGAAGCCTACTTGGTCATGGTGGATGATATCTTTTATGTGCTCTTGGATTCGGTTTGCAAGTATCTTATTGAGTATTTTTGAATCAATGTTCATAAGAGAGATAGGTCTGAAGTTCTCTTTTTTTGTTGGATCTTTGTGTGGTTTAGGTATCAAGGTGACTGTGGCTCCAAAGAAAGAGTTCGGTAATTTTCCTTCTATTTCTCTTTTGTGGAACACTTTATAGAGAATTGGTGTTAAGACTTCTTTGAGGTCTGGTAGAATTCTGCACTAAAACCATCTGGCCCAGGACTTTCATAGGGAGGCTGTTAATGACTTCTTCTATTTCCTTGGGGGATATAGGTCTATTCAGTCTTCCTATCTGATATTGGCTTAATTTAGGTAGGTGAAATCTCTCAAGAAAATTGTTCATTTCATTTAGATTTTCAAATTATGTGGCATATAGGCTTTTGTAGCAAGACCTAATGAATGTTTGGATATGCTCAGTGTCTGTAGTTATATCCCCCTTTTTGTTTCTGATTTTGCTGATTTGGACCATTTCTCTCTGCCTTTTTGTTAGTTTGACTAGGGGCTTGTCAATCTTGTTGATTTTCTCAAAGAATCAGCTCTTGGTTTCATTGATTCTTTGAATAGTTTTATTCGTTTCTAAATGATTGATTTCAGCCCTGAGTTTGATTATTTCCAGCTGTCTGCTCCTCTTGGGTGTATCTGCTTCTTTTTTTTTTTTTTCTAGAGCTTTCAGTTGGGACATTAAGTTGCTTGTATGAGATGTTTCAAATTTCTTCTTGAAGGCACTTAGTGGTATGAACTTTCTTCTTAGCACTGGCTTAATTGTGTCCCAGAAGTTTGGGTATGTTGTGCTTTCATTTTCATTGAATTCTAGGAAGTCTTTAATTTCCTTCTTAATTTCTTCCCTAACCAAGCTCTCCTTGAGTAGCAAGTTGTTCAGCTTCCATGTATGTGCAGGCCTTTTGCTATTTCTGTTGTTGTTGAGGGACAGCTTTAGACCGTGATGGTCAGATAGGATACAAGGGATTATTTCAACCTTCTTGTATCTGCTGAGTCTTGCTTTGTGACCAACTATATGGTCTATTTTGGAGAAGGTTCCATGAGGTGTTGAAAAGAAGGTATACTCTTTTGATCTAGGATGAAAGGTCCTGTAGACAT
>JAQQSO010003153.1:0-13796 GCA_028658305.1 Pachyuromys duprasi
TGAGCTCAGGTTAGGTGCTTGCCCTCTCTAGACCCCTCTTCTAGGACAGGGAGTCAAGGCTTGGGGGTGGGGGAGGACACAGGAAGGCTTGATGCTTCCTGAGACATTTGGGTTGCTATTTTGGTGGGGAGATCAGACATCATGTGCAGAGCCTGGGACTCTCCTGGTAGTCTCTGGAGGGGCCCCCTTGGCCCCTGTGAATGGGGAGCTGCAGGGATGTAGACTCTGGAGAAGCAAGCCGTGAAATCTGGGCGCACGCGGAGTCACAGAGCAAGGGCTGGGTGGATGCGGAGGGGCCTTTGATGGGCTTTCGGGCTGCGTAATTAACTGTAACCGAAATATTATTTGATCTTTTATGTGGAAAATCAAATTGTGTTGTGTCAGACGGGCATAAATACACCACGGTTTGCGCTGCTGGGCCCTCCCCACCGGCGCTCCCCCCTTCCCCTCCGCCATGGAAACACAATTCTCGCCTTTTAAACTCGCCTTTGTCTGGCCCTGAAAGGCTGCATTGTCCAGGGGAAGAGCAGGCAGGGTTGGGGCCCAGAAAGGGGCTGCAGAGGGGTCCAGCCCCAGACAGGGCTGCCGGGGGCTCAGCCTCTGCAGCTTCTCTCCCTGGCCTGGGCAGCCTTGGGCAAAGAGCCTCAGTTTTCCCCTAGGCCCTGAGGCCTGAGCCTGTGTCTTCCTTTGTGAAAGTCATTATGGGTCAGCCCCAGCTCTGAAAGCGGTTTGACCTGCTGGCTGCTACTTTTACAGAGCTCAGCAGGTGAACTGGGGACTGGTCACTCCTCCCTGGAATCTAGGGAAAGGAGAGGAAGGTGGGGGAAAAGAGGAGGAGGAGATGGCATAGCTTAGGGTCTGGAAGAGGGGTGGGTGCAAGTTACATCAGGGCCATTTTGCAGCTTGATGGCCTCTCTGGGCCTCGGTTTCCCCACATGTAGGGTAAAGGTGTCCTCTAACTCACAGTAATCTTCCTGCCTCAGCCTCCCCAGGGCTATATCTTGTCTGGCTTTTAGTGAAACATTACTTGTGGTGCTGGACATGGACCCAGAGCCCACCCTGTGCTGACACAGACGCTGTGCCCCAGGGGTACTTGGGTCCTGTGGGGACCCTGCCAGCTCAGCAGAACTTACTTTCTTAGAGGTTTATGGCCGACCACCCCCCCCCCCACCACTGTGTTCTCCCCGAGTACTTTTCTATTCTCTGTCCAGAGCCCAAGAAGCTCTCAGTCTCAGTGGGCTCAGGGCCTGGCACAGCACCAGGCACAGAATGCTCAGCCTGCAGACAGAAGCTGTCTCTGCACCCAGCACACACTGGCTCCACCAAGGCCCAGGCTCTTCTACAGCCCCAAGACAGATGTGTTATCCCCCCTATGGGAACAACTGGGCCTGGGCAGGAGGAATCTGAGATGGCCTAGTGAAAACACCGTGAGCTGGAGCCGGGCCAAACCAAACATCCTGGAATTAAAAAAATAAACATGGGAGAAAGAGGGGAAGGGGAGGGAGGGGGAGAGAGGGCGAGGGTGATTGTCTGAACCTGTAATTCTGATTTGACTGGCAGAGGGACCTTCTGAAGCCTTCTGCTGGGGGTGCCAGGCTTACAGATCTCAAGAGACCCTAGGCCAGGGAAACTGAGGCCAACAGGGGCCACCTTTGGAAGTTCCAGAAGGAAACGCAGCTCGGAAGGAAGCCTAGCTTACGGTGATTCCAGTGAGCTCAGTGCCAGCCAGAGAAGCAGCACTAGCTGGCTCTGGTGTGGTGAGGACTCCAGGGACCCTGCATCTTCCTGGTGCCCTCAAGGAGGCCCTCCCCGCAGGCTGCTCTCCTGACCCCCTCTGCCCAGAATGCAATGACTAAGCGTTGAATGCAATGACTCCACAGCACTGACGTGGGGACTTGGATTTTATGTGTCTGCGGAGTTCTTCGGAAAGTTTGTTTTGGGGGTTGGAGTTGTTAAGAGCGCTTTCAGAAGACCTGTCCCCAGCACCGAAGTGGCAGCTTACAACCCTCTGTAACTCCAGTTCCAAGGCATCTGATACCCTCTTCTGCCTCTGTAGGCACCAGGAACACACAACGGTGCACACTTGTACTTACAGGCTTGTACAAAATAAAATGAATAAGTCTAAAAGCAACTTCTCAAAATTAAAATACAAGTTCCTTTTGGGGCTGACAAGATGGCTCAATTGCCACCAAGCTTGAAGACCCGAGTTCAATTCCCGGGATCGACATGGCGGAATACGAGAATCAACTCCCAAAAGTTGTCCTCTGACCTTCACAGGTAGTCTGTGAAATGGGTGTCTCCATGAACATGCCAATGCAGAAATGCTCACACTAAGTGAATTAAGTAAATTTTAATAGGTTCTTTGGGCTATAGAGATGGCTCAGTGGTTAAGAGCACTGGCTGCTCCTCCACAGGACCAGGGATTGATTCCCAGCACCCACGTGGCATCTCACAACTCTGTTACTCCATTTCAAGGGGATTCAGTGACCCCTCCTGACTTCTGCAGGTACCAGGCATGCATGTGGTACACAGCCATGCATGCATGCCAAACAGCCATTCGCAGGAAATAAAAATCAAACCTGTCAAAAAGAATACTTGGGGTTCTAAAGGAAACTGAGTCATTTCCAACCTCCTAAGAGCCCTGGGCTCTGAGGTTCCTGAAGAGGGTGGATAAATCACAGTAGTACAGAGGGAAACGGAGGCACCAAGAGGAAGCTGAGGTTCCTTTGGATCAGGCCCCTCAGGGACAGAGTGTGACAGGGTGCTGAGTCCCCAGAAAAGCCAGGGCAAAGGACCCTGAGTCAGCCTGGGGCTGCCTGCAGTCAGCTGGTATCTGTGGGGGTCCCGCTGTCCCCTGTTCCCCTCGCTACAGGGGATCAGACACCTGCAGTTATTCTTCTGCAATGTCTGCCCCAGATCTCTTCCTTAAAGGACCTTGTGACACCTGGGGAGCCCTCCTCACCCCTATTCCTGGGCCCCTGCAGGCAGGCCTTCCGGCTTTCCCCAGGACTTCCTCCCTGCTGAGGCAGGAGGGGCAGAGCACCAGAACACACACCTATGAGCTAGCTGAGGCAGGCAGGGGTGAGGCTTCCTAGCCTACTGGAGTCTTAGGGAACCCCTGGAGTCTTAGGGAACCTCTGGCAACTGTCTTTAGCATTTCTCTGATCTCGGCCGCCCCTTCAGAGCCGTCTTTGGTAGGATAGGGGTGACAGTTCCTGGCTGTGTTCAGGCCTGGGGTCCATAGCAGTAATCTCATTGCTCTCCACCTTGTCTTTTGAGGCAGGGGCTCACTGACCCTGGAGCCCCTAAATCCAGCCAAAATGTCTATGAGTAGAAAGCCTCCTGTCTCATGAGTGCCGGGAATTTGAACTGTTTGTGCGGTTGTCAGAGTTGTTTTTCCAGCCCCTGCCTCAGTCTCTCTAGTCCCTTTTGGCTCACAGCTGGCTGTGAGCAATGTTGGCTTCCCATTGAAGATGCTGCCAAAAAAAAAAAAGTGTCTCAGTATAGTTGCTCATTCCCTCCACCCTCAAATAAATACTCTTGCTTCTAAAACGAGGATGTTAATTTAGGGGTGAATACTCAGAGGTGTGGGTGGGAGAGAAATCAAGCCAGCACACATAGCTGTGATCCCTAGAAGCTGTTGGAGATGGCCAATAGGACCCAGAGAGAAGCAGTGACTTGCCCAAGGTTTCAGAGCAAGGGAATGAGAGAGACAAGACCCAGGCCAAGGTTTTTAAACCCCAAGTCTGAGCTTTCCCTCCAGAGCTGGGTAGGATTTGGGGGTGTGAGAGTGTGGGGGAGGGAGACACCGTTTTACCTGCATTCAGTGACAAGCTCAGTAGGCTCCTTCTCATTCACTTCTGCTCTTACATGGTGACATATCTCAGCTGTGTTCTTCTGTGGTCCTTTTCTCTAAGGACCACCACAATGGAGGACACACTAGGGATGGCCAGGGGACACTTGTTCTCCTCTATTCTCACAGCCTGAGAGGGTGTGGAGGAGGCCAGACTTGCTGCTCTCAAAGCCTGATAAGTCTAGTGCAGCAAGGAGGGAGTATGTCATCCCAGAATGCACGGAACAGAAGCTGGGGGGGCGGGGTGGGAAAGTCCACCCTGGGAGTAGGCTGTCCATCAAGTGCCTTCTTTACAGCATGTCTGTTGATCACATCTCTGGCAATAGGATGGGCAGGGCTGTGGCCCACACATGGCTTCCGCGACTACCGCCATGGTTTTCCCCCTTGCCTTGGCCTGGCTATGTGTCTCTTTCTTGCATATCATTATTTTACACAGCTATCTGCACTAAAAACTCTCCCAGAACTTGTCTTGAAACAGTAGCACCCAGAAACCTACTGTTTGAAAAGGGCTCAGGGGTATGGCTCCCCCTGGGTGATGGCTGGGGCTTGACTGACAAGTGGCCTTGGGCTGGAGTGCAGCTCTCTTCTCTGCAGGAGACCGTGTTGTAGATGGGAGTTTTTCCCAGAAGTTATGGAGGGAGAGCCTTTTGCCGCTCAGGATAGTCGGGTCGTCTTAAGGACCCGCCCAGCTTCAGAGGTGAGGACGAAGGCTGAGGTCCTTCATCATGATGGAGAGGAACACATGGGGCCAGCTACAGAAGTCTACCTGTTTGTTTACTCTCTACCTCACAAGTGTAATGGCTTTGTCTTACTCACCACGACACACCCAACTTCTAAAACATCAGGTAGTAAACGAATGCTTGCTGAGAATAAAAATGGCCAAATAAATTAAAAAGAGGCAGAGATCAACTCAAAGACACAAAAGTACAGGGAGGGGAAAGGGCTCTGCACAAAAATACAGAGACCAGAAGAGGGGCTGCTAAATAGCTGGGCAACCTGGTTGGGGCCTGGCAGAGGGGCAGCCAAAGGCCAAGAGGCCTAGAGGTTTGGGAACAACCTGTGCCACACACTTCAGAGTTTATAGCCTGTGCCTGGGGTTCAAGGTCAAGGCCAATGAATGCCTTGTCCAGCAGGGGCCCAGCCAGAAGCTGTGGCCACAGCCAGCAGGGCCCCACCCTGCCGAGGTGACAGTGGGACCAGGCTGCCACCCTGAGCAGCAGTTTCCCCAGGGCCACTGCAGCCGCAAGGGAGGATGATGAGAAAGAGGAAGGTGGCTGATGTTTTTTTCTAAAGAGGAAAAATGTGAAGTTTTGAGCCAAACTGTTACTGGGTTCAAGGTGGATGAGCACTCAGGTTTGGAGAGCCAAGTGTGGACACCGGTGGGGGGAGGGGGGAGTGAGGTGGGATGAGCACTCAGGTTTGGAGAGCCAAGTGTGGACACCGGTGGGGGGGAGGGGGGTGAGGTGGTTGCTCAGGCCACACCGCATCTGTCCAGCTGGCCCAGCCATTCTCCTCATTCCTCCGCTCCACCACATCAAAGAGGCCCACTCCCACCCCCAACATCAATCCTCCGTCACAGTGGGATGGGGCTCAGGAACCTAAAACAGACCTAAAACAGCCATAAGCAGTGGCTGCCCTCCTTGCCCACCATGTCTTCCGGTCCTCAGGCAGCAATTGTGCAGGGCATCACTTGCGAGCACCTCTGCCTTCACATCCACCCGACCTCTTCTGTTCCCGTCCCCGTGCCAAAGTGGATGACATGCATCACAGGTCTCCTGAGCGGCCAGGCCACCTTAGCCTTCCTTCCTGCCGCCCCTGGGCTCCTGCCTCAGCCTTTCTCCAGAGCCATCTGTGAGGCCTCCAGACTCTCCAAACCCAGTCTTGACCTCATCTGGACTTCCCAAGCCCTGTTACCTGCTCCCACAGAGCCCACCATCCGCTCTACCCTTGTGGCCTCAGGAACCCTCCTGGACATTATTGTCACCCACACAACCACTTTCCACACACACTGAAGGGCAACTGAAGACCGGATGATGGGGGACACACAGTCCAGGCCCTAACTACTACCCAGCCCCTCTCTCCTCTCCAAGTCTCCTCACTCTGTCTGACCGTGGATCGTGCCCAGCATCCAGCCGTACCCACTGTTGGCCCCACCCATCCTCCGTTCTCAGTTACTGCCCAGCCGGCCCACGCTCAGACCACTCTTGGCCCACCCTCAGCTTCCCCTTCAGTTTGCAGATTGCTTGCACCTTCTCACTCTTGACTGACCCTGACTCCCCCACTGCGCTGAACTGGTTCCTCTCTCGTCCCAGCATCTACCACAGATCTCACTGTGTTCTCAGGCTGGGTGTGTGTTCCTCCACTTTGACAGGAAGCTGTACCCTAAGTCAGGGCACTGCAGTCCCGGTTGTCTGGGGCAGGGGTAGTAGTGGTGTGTATTGCCATCTTGAAATTGGGACATTTGAACTTTGGGAATCATATTTGTTGTGAGCCAGAAGGTGTTAGGTTTTGGAAATTTAATAACCCCAGGGCAGGGTTGGTTGAGGGACCAAGATGAACACTGAGTCTTGTCTGATGCGGTGGGTACAGTACATAAAGCCAGAAGTGGGGCTGAAAGGAAGCAAGCCACACCCCATCTACCCCTGTATCTACAGGTGGGGAAATGAAGGGCAGAGCTGGGGCTGAGCTTTTTTTGACTGGGGTATTCCTGGCCTAGAAAGAAGCGTGGGCACCAAGGCAGGGCGCATCAGTGTCTGGTTAAGATTCTATTTCTCAGGGGAGATTGACATTCACCTGTGGGCAAACATGGGGTTTTAAAGCCCCAAAGCAGTCAGCTCCAAGGGCCTGAGGGCCCAGTGGCCTGACAATCTCTGCTCCCGAGTTTGTCTCAGTTGTGTGGACCTGGGATGCTGGTGGGGCTTGGTGTCCCACCCAGAATTTCTGTTTCGAAAGAAAGCCAAGCCCCCCTCCCCCAGCACATGTTCCTCAGAAATTATCCCCAAGAGCCCTTCCTGGAACCTGCCCCCTGCACCACGGTGAAGGGCTCCATGCCCAGCACTGCCACTGTGGCTTTGCAGGACCTTTCCACATGCCTACCGGGGACCCCTGTCAGTGGGTTGGTCTCCCAGGGACAGCCTGAACTCTAACAGGAAGTCCTGCACCTGGGCCCTCCTCAACACACATGCACAGACCTCGTCAGGGCAGTGGGAGCACACAGTCCGTCAGGGCAGGCAGCATGCTACAGCAAGAGCTACCGAATGCTTCAAAGGGATTGCCACTCCCGCGCTTTGTAAAGGGACTTCCTTGACAGAAGCTGTGCTAAGCCACTGTTGCTGCTTTGGTTAACAATCTTTCAGACTTCTTAGGCTACAAGGAGGGACATCGAGTGCTCAGCCTCAGTCGGCACCGTGCACATCATAGCTTAAGTGACTGTAGCTGTTCATCACACAGTCTGGGCAATTATGCAGCAATCTTGGCTCTGCATTTTCTGTTGCTGTTCGTTCTTCGCAGCCTGCACGTACTGTTTGAGAGTTGCCATTCTCACACACGTGAAAAAGAGTCGTGTGTGTTTGTGTGTGTGTGTGTATGAGTTAACAGGCACCTCATCTTTACATGCTTTAAAACATTTTCAATTATCAGATTGTTTTCAACTTTGTTCCATGCAAAATGATACCTGGGTGAACATTATAGAAATTAAACAAGGACTCATTTGCTCCTCTACAAACTCTACAGTTAACGTCTGGAGTAGCCGTGCCTATGTATGGTCCTCAGAGACCAACTCTTAGTTCTTCTGCCAGAGCTTTCAAGAGGAACCACCTGTCAAACAGGGCTCATGACCCTATCCACAGCATGCCACCTCCTCCTCCAGACTGGGAGCAAGCCATTTCTCTGTCTACAACCAATTTCTTCTTCCTGTAAACTACCAGTATTGGGTTTCATCAGGAATGGTAAATAATCCACTTTGTGACTGATAGGTAATGTCTGCCTAGAGGGTTGTGGGGATTACATAGGTTGACAGGAAGTTCTTTGATTGATTAATAATGTCTGCCATGGGTGTGGGAAGTGGGTCAGTGGCACCTTACCTGTTTTGGGACCAGATACTCTTAGGATGACTGAAGCTCTGAAGTGACAGGGCATTTGCCCTGATCCTTTGCTACTCGGAGATGTCTAGATTTGGTGAGCTTGCCAAGGGCTCCCACCCTGATCTGTCTCACTTCAAATACATTAAGAGGCAGATGTCATCCAGTTTTCACTACATCTCCTTCAGCCTTCGGGGAAGGACTGGGGATTTCCTGTGACTGCAGCATTCTATTCAGTCTTTATCTTTCCAGGTTCACGCGTCTCTAATTGTTATGAGTACCATGGCAAAATTAATAGTTCTGTGGTTGGTTTATTACATTTAGCGAAATTATGTGCATGTGGTGTTTGCCAGGGGAGACGCAGCGGACTCCTTAATCATGTAAAGATGATAATTTAGTTGTTACACTTGTTGAAATGATGGGATTAAAATTTTTTTTTAAAGTTTGCAAACTGGAGGAGGATGTGAAACGCTAATTCAGTTAGACAAGCAAGCCTGCAACTGACAGATCCTTTCAGCCAAACCGGTGATGGAGACACCACGGGTCAGGGGAAAGAGCCTGTCCAGGAAGTGCAGACCATCCCAAAGCTGGGAGCAGGATGGTGCAGTGAGCTGTGTGACTTCAGAGAGATTTGTTTCCTTCTCTGGTCTTTACTTGTCAAATAGAAGCAGATGAGTGTTTTTCGGGTATCATCTTGCCCTAGGCTTTGGAAAGTCTCACGGGGATGAAGGGGGAGGGAAGACTCATGAGGGCTCTGGGGGCATGACAGTGTTAGTTTGGAAGAATGAGTCTGGGCTCTCTTTTGGGGACCAGTGTCCTGATTTTACCTTGAGCATCTCTCTTCAGTTCTTGTCAGGTTAACCCCAGTTCTAGAACAGATAGATCACCTGATATGAGATTGGCTAATGAGATCAGCAGATGGCCCTGGCTCTAGGGACTGCTTAGGTATAGTCACGTGACCCAGGTCTGGCCAATCAGAGCTGATTAACAGGCTCCTGGCATCTTGCCCAGAACTTTCTGGAATGAGGTATTCCTTTTCCTTTTCGATGGCTAGGCAGGAGACTGGATGCTAAGATGTGGGGCCTTCTGGGCCCTGGCTTGGGAAGAGCCACCCAAGAAAAGCACAGTGGGCTACAGCGCATCCTTCCAGAGGCCTCCAGGGCTGGGGCCAGCTCCAGCAGCAGCTGCAGGTTGAGCGTCTCAGCTTGTGGCCACATGATCCTCTGCGATCTGAAGGTGTCCCTGAGTGGGACTGGGGTGACATTTCGTGGCAGAGTGCTTGCCATGTACTGAGGACCCGTGTTAGAGCCTCAGTACCCAAGAGAAAAAGCAGCGTGAGATGGTGTGAGCCTGTCACCCCAGTGCTGAGGAAACAGGGATAGGAAGATCCCGGGCCTACCGGCTAGCCCTCCCGAATCCCCGAGCATCAGCTTCAGGGAGAGACCTGTCCCCCCAAATAAGATGGGGAAGGCAATTTAGCTCAACAGGTAACAGCACTTGCCTCCTCCAAGCCTGATCACCTGGGTTTTATCACTGAGACCCACATGGCAGAAGGAGAAAACTCACTCCTGCAAGTCATCCTCTGACCTCTACCTGCAAATACATGCATACATAGAGAAGGCCGAGACACAGCTCAGCAGCCAAGAGCCCTGGCTGTTTTCCTAGCACCTACATTGGGGGGCTCAGAACTGCCTGTAAATCCAGTTCCTAGCATCTGATGACCATGGTCACCTCCGCCCAGATACCCACACAGAGACGCAAGAAAATATTGTAAGTTAATTACAAATAAGGTAGAGAGTAGCTGGGAAGACACTGATGCCAAGAGCTAGCCTGCTTTGAGCATCACATGCACACATACACACACACCCTGAGACCCAAGCTGGCAGGCTTGCTGTCTCTCCACAGGGCCCCCCGCCATATCAGCACACAGCTAAGGATGATTGGGAAGCAGGACAGAGCCTGGGTGGCTTCCAGGGACCCCTTCAGCCATAGTGTTTAGGTGATGAAAGGTGTGTGCACACCCACGTGGTCCTCACATAAAGCAGAGAGGCCCACAGCGAAGAGCCGCCAACATCAGCACCAAGAACTGGACTATGACGGCCACGGTTCTGGGCAACCAACTGCGCTGTGCCCTTGAGCAGGAGAGCACAGATCTCATGGAGGACTGTTTAGCTCAACAGTTCAGAAGGTCACTCTGGGTGCCTGTGCTGAAAGCGCCTGGTTCTTTGCTAGGGAGAATAGACACTCAGCCTCTGGGGCGGAGGCAGCCCTGAGAGCCTGCATTCCAGAGTCTGCTACCACCATTCCCAGCTCTGGAATCTGAGCTCCGAGTTGAGGGGGCGCCTGGGAGGAGGCTATAGGGTAGAAATTGGGAGGACAGGAAAGGACTTCCCCAGGCTAGCCGCGTGTAATTGGATTTGATTTACAGCTGTCGCTCTAGTTCCCAGGGGAAAGCTAGCCTTTCCCACCCCATTGGGGACTTGGAATCAAAAAAATAGGACAGACGGAGACTTCTCACAAGTTCTGAGCTGCCGTGCGTTCCCCGCTTCCCTGCCGAGTCTCTGCGCACTTGGGGCTACTTGGGGCTCTGCTGGGTCCTTCCCTTCCTTGTCTGCCCTGACTAACGGTGGGTGGGATCAGTGGCTGGAGAGAAGCGGCATGAACTGCACACCTACTGTGAGCAGCATAGGCTGGCTCTTCCACACTGCACGTAATTCCCCGGGAAAGCTGTGAGGTGGGGACTTCAGCTGACAGAGAAGGATGCCCATGGAGGGGGGGGTCACCTGCCTGACCTCAGCTGGGAAGAAGAGGAGGAGGAAGAGGGCAACCTGCCTGTCAAGGCTAGGATTCGGATGAGCAGAGGCTCAGCTGCAAGCTGCGGCCCACAAATCATGGCAGGAAAGAGGAAGAGGAAACAGAAGATGAGATGATGGACAGGGCAAGAGTAGGAGGTGGAGGAGGGGAGGGAATCAGAAGCAGCCTTCTTCCACAGGCTGGGGATCGCGGACAAGTACCCTAAAACTGTTCTCTAGAGAACATTGGAGGTGGCGGAAGGAGGAAGGTGAGCAGTAGGTAATGGGTGATGACGTGTGTCAGAGAC
The DNA here is from genome assembly GCA_028658305.1 of Pachyuromys duprasi. Taxonomy (NCBI): domain Eukaryota; kingdom Metazoa; phylum Chordata; class Mammalia; order Rodentia; family Muridae; genus Pachyuromys; species Pachyuromys duprasi. Next base: position 11,033 of record JAQQSO010003153.1, read on the forward strand.
TTGGGACGTGATGTCCCTTTCAAAGCATATCTGTACCACCTAGCTTTTCTGTGTAGCCCACCTCTTAATGGTTTCACTGCCTGCACCAGTGTAATACATGGTCTCTGGGGGCATTTGGATTCAGACTCATCATGACTACAGGGCCACTTAGAGCTAGAGAAGGCAGGTAACTGGGCTCTTGAGGGACAGGGGGAGTCCCATTACCAACTTGAAGGAATGCAGGACATGCTGTGTCCTGGGGACCAGGCTGTGAGTGGCCAAGACCTCAGAATTGAAGTATTCCCTCCTGGACTCAGGGAATGAGGGAACTCACAGGTCTCACAGGCCCCACCTCAAAGTTATGAGGACCCCAGACAGCCGCTAAGGGTGGACACTCTCTACTGGACCACTTACCTTATTTGTCATGTTTAAGGAGCCCCATGGTTGAGGGGTTTTAACTTTTCAAGAGATTTTGGAATTTCAGAGAGACCTGAGAATTTGAAAGAGACTTTAGATACTGAAGTTTTGGGGCGTTTGAATTTTTAAGCACTGTAGGACTTTTAATGTTATTTATGTTTTTTATTGTAATATAAAGTGAGTTCTCGGGGGATGAACAAGAAAGGTTATAGTTTGACAGTTGATGTGTTTGTGTGTCAAGTTGACCAGGGGTCAGATATGTTGGTTAGTTTTATGTCAACTTGACACAAGCTTGAGTTGTCTGGGAATGGGCGTGCAAATGCCATCCTTCCCAGCACTGAGTTCAAGCCTCTTCCTCCAGGTGCCATGACACGGGCCGCTTCTTGGAATTCCCTGAACACTGTCTAGGTTTTCAGCAAGTCCCTGTCTTGCCTGGAATGCCTCCTCGTGCATCTCTCCAGAAAACTTCTCATGGTCTACAAACTCAGTCTTGGCATGCCATCCTTAAGGGGGCCTTCCAAGATCCCCCTTCACCTCTTGGGCAATCCCTGTCTTACTGTATCTGCACATTTGTCTATTTCTTGGTCAGTCTGTAGCAGCTGCTCAGCCAGTCACATTCCATAGTAGGCAGCTAGCAAATGAACCCTCAGGTTGTTCCCCGAGCCTCATGGGCTGGGGACAGTGCCCCTCACATGACTCATGGGACCACTGAGGACTGCAATGGCTGATATCTGCTGCTTCCTGTGGTTACTATGGTGACAGTATTGGATAGGGTAGGTAAGGGAGTCATGGCACCAGGACACTCCTGGGACACGGCTATGGGATACTGTCCTCAACCCTGGTGAGCACAGTGACCAGAACTTATGGCAGAATTTGTTTGGAGGGAACCACGCTGTGAGGCTGCAGGCTGACGCTTCGTCCTGCTGGGGGCTCTGGACACAGGTGACAGCAGACTGGGAGCACCCAGGCCTGGGCATGTGTGCACTGGACCAGATAGGACTATGTCCACAGGAGAGTTGAGAAAGAGTCGATTCAGAGGGACAGAGGGACCGGAAGAGAGCTTTCATGGCTTTGCTGAGCCCTGTGATGGGATGTGAGGGTTCTGGCGGATCTTAGGATCACTCAGGAGGGGATGGGGGTGGGAAAGGCACCGGAAGGCAAGGGTGTCAGGATTTGTGCTGAACTGGAGTGCATAGGGGAACAGCAACAGAAGGACAAATGCAGTGCTAGTGACGTCATCAGAGGTTTTAAAACTGCGTAGCCTGAGCAACAGTTCAAGGGAGACAAGCAAGACAAGATGGTGAAGGCCAGAAAAATCAAGCTTGTGTTGCCATGGTGGCTCTCCTGTCAGCATCCACTGTGAGCATTTCTTCCCTGTAGGAAAAGGCGTTGCTTCTCCCGCCTCTGTAGAAACAGGCCCGCAGTCCTGATTGTGAACTTAAGGCAGATTTGGTGGGCTCTTCCCCTCCCACACAGGTTTGCTGCTTGGTTCTACTTTTCATCTTATTTGCATACCTTATTCAGTTCATCAGAGCCCACCCTGTGCATCCAGACACCCACGACTATAGAACAGGAACTCCACAGGGGCCACTGAGGGAGGAAGAGAAGGAAGCTAGCCCTCAAGGCTGCAGGAGACACACACGGTCTCAGAGACCTCCTGAGCCTGGAGTGTTTCTGTCTCGGCCCCCAAGATTCACACTCAACTGGGCTGTGGAAGGGAATTTGTTTCTGAAGGTGTTTCCAGCTTCCAAGACCAGCTTCTTGTGAGACTGAAGGCTGCAGGCTTCCAGAGCCCTGAGAGAGCCGTGGCTCCACAAAGCTATAAGCACACGTGACAATTTGCTTAAGACGGTGAACGCCAAATGACAATAAATTCGTCTGCCCTCTCTGTTCTTGGAGAAGAGTGGGATGAGGACCTCGTTGGAAACAAGAGTTGGTCGCCACCAGCTGCTTCATTCACACTACCACTGTTGCGTTCAGACGAGATGGGAAACCCTGCTGCCCAAGATTCCCGTCTTTGATTGTAGCTGATGGAGGAATCAGGTCGGACTGCACTGCAAGCTTCCTGCGCGTTGGCTGGCTTTCATGGAGCCAGAAGGCACCATTCAGGCTGCGGGGAGGGGGGGAAGGGAGGAGGGGACGGGGGGATTGACATTCATAGTCATGCTCGACTGTGCTCCTCTTGCCACGATATTAACATCCCAGGCAAGATGACCCCACTGATGTGATAGTGACACAGCTGTTACGGCACAACCAGCCCCTTTCTAGTGCAGGTTGAGGGTTTGGTCTTCCCTGAGCTCCCAACTTCAGTGCTCAAGTACTGCCTGGTGAGCTCAGGGACGGCACTGCTCCACGGGGGTCGGAGAGT
>JAQQSO010003154.1:0-13795 GCA_028658305.1 Pachyuromys duprasi
ATACACATATACATATACATATACATATATATATATATATATATCATGGACAAATGAAATGCAGGTATGAATGAGCAGCAGACCTATGGAGGAGGGAGGAGAAAAACATCCCCAATACCACAGAGAAGTACAATGAGGAAGGAAGAAGACAATGCCCCAATTTCTCTGCACTTACACCCTGAAACTCATGCACTTGGCTTGTTAAATCCATCAGAAGATAGACGGAGTGGGCTGAAATTTCAGGCGCAGTGTGAATTAGATGGAGGAAGTGATCAAGAAGGAAGATACAATGTATCAATAATATCCTTGTCCTTGATACTTTGTTTAATATCTTCAAAAGCACTTCATTTGGTTTTGGTATCAGCAAGTTCTATGGAGGCAAAATACCATGGGAAATGTGACCCCATTTTTCACACACACATGTGTTTAGATTTATTTAACTTTGTCTAAAATTGTTAAGCATTTTTTGCATGCTAAAATATCATGGGTTCCTATTTCTAATTTCATTACTTTTTTTTATAACTTAGAATTCTTTATCCAATTTTATTTTACACCTCTAAATACACCAATGGCCAATAATATTAAAGATGCCCCTTTATGCCAGAAATATTTTTAATGGGCACCCATTTGTATTCCATATCAAGGAATGTCCAGAAAAACAAAATGTCTTTATCAAAGATAGAGATCTTATCATATTTGGGGCTATCACACGATAGTTATAGGTCAAGTATTTGTTGGCAACATCTCATGAGATTTCTCTAATAAATATTCTGTCTCTATTAAATGTTACTTGTCCATGTGAAAAAATACTACAGGTAAAGAATCAAGTCAATAGACAAGGTAATATCCACAGTGCACAACCATGTAACCTGAGAATGACAACAGCATATTTGTAGAAAGAGAATAGAGGAAACTTTGCTTATCAAGGGGTGACTTAAGTCAGATATTATTTCCAACATCTATTGGAAAGGATATGAATTAAAAAAAAACTAGGGTTACTGATTCAGTAGCCCCTATGTCTGCCATAAGTCAAGAAATATGTAGTGAGTGTTTTGCTAGTGGGAAAAGGATGTTTAACCTTGTAGAACGCATTCCAATTCTTTGCGAGTTTAACAGTCATGTAGGCTTCTCATAAATGCTGGTTTTTCTCTTTTGTTGCTAGGAGACCATGTAAATGTTATTTTAACCTTTTTTTTTTAGAAAAATCAGTATTCTCATTCAAAATGTAGAAATAATAACTACCATTTAAAGATTTGCCAAGTAATAAAATACAGTGCATAAAATATTGAGTACATAACCTATGTCCACAAGATAATGATCTCATACTCTTAAAAGTTTTGACCATGATTTCTTTCTTAAGTATATAACTTATATATCCTTAAAGAGTATCCAACTACTGGCCTGCAGTTACAGAACAAATTACAGTTATCCTTTCTCCTCACCATGTTTATTATTTCAAAGTTTCTGCTCATTATTATCAAATATATGATTTAAAATAATTTAAAGGGGAAATGTAGCCAATTAAAAAGAAAAAAAATGAAAAAAATTATACTCACAGTGTATGTCAATGGAGGGGAAACTTGAAAAGTAACTTCAATTCTAAGTGGAAATTAGAAAAAAGAAATCTATAAAGAAAGGAGGAGGAAAGCAGTGTGTGTATTTTTCTGTCATGTTATAAGTCAATCTGAGGGCAAGAATAAGTGCTATTATGGCAATTTTCAGTCTGTTTGCTATTTTGATTGCTGTGAATATGCTGGGGAATTGCAACTTCTTGTTGAAATGTCATGTATTTATGTACTGATAAATAAATCAGCCAGGAAATCTTAGGAGCTTCAAAGTCAGCAGGTCTATGAAGCAGTCACAGAAGAAGATATGTCTTCATGCTGCCATCTTCATACCAAAAGCAGACTGCTGTCATCATCTGGTCACTTCAACTGTGTGTTTGTTCCCTACAGCAACTGCAACAAATGAGCACTCAGAGGTTTAAAAATGGATGTATATCTCACTTCTTTGCATGAGATGAGATCGATTCTACTTCTCACTTTTGAAAAATGACAAAATTAACATGGGACTAAAATATGCTCTCTGGTATGCTTATTTTTTTAATTTTGAGAAGTCTTTTGTTTATTTTGGTGGTATTCTGATTCTTTTAAATTTTTTAAAAATATTACAGTTTATTCACTTTGTATACCAGCTCCCTCCATCATCTCCCAATCCTGCCCTCCCTCCCTCTTATGTTCCCACGCCCCTTCCCCAGTCCAATGATAGAGGAGGTCCTCCTCCCTTTCCCTCTGACACTAGCCTATCAGGTCTGTGTGCATTGTCTTCCTCTTTGGCCTGGTAAGGATGATCCCCCATCAGGGAAGGTTATCAAAGAGCCGGCCAATGAGTTCCAGTCTTCTCCAGGTCTTACTGTCTCCACCTTCTTTCATAAGATTCCTTGAAACTCTACCCAAAGTTTGGCTATGAATCTCAGCATATGCTTTACTACCCTACTGGGTAGAGCTTTCAAAGGCCCTCTGTGGGATGTTACTGTCTTGTTCCCTGCTTTCTCAATCATCAGAGGTATACCCTGTTTGCCTTTCTGAGTGAGGATTGATCATCTTACCCAGGGTCTGCCTTCTTGCTTAGCTTCTTTAGGTATACAGATTTCAGTATGATTATTATATATTGTATGACTAATATTCACTTATAAGTGAGTATATACCATGTGTGTCTTTCTGCTTCTGGGATACCTCATTCAGGATGATCTTTACTAGTTCCCACCATTTGCCTGCTAATTTCATGATTTCCTTGTTTTTAATTGCCGAGTAGTATTCTATTGTGTAAAAGCACTACAATTTCTGTATCAGTTCTTCAGTTGAGGGTCATCTGGGTTGTTACAAGGTTCTTGCTATTACGGTAAAGCTGCTATGAACATAGTTGAGCAAATGTCCTTGTGTACTTGAGCATATTTTGGATATATGTTTCTCTTTCTATATGTCTCTCTCTCTATGTGTGTGTGTGTTATAGCGGGATCTTGAGGAAACACTACTCCTAATTGTCTGAGAAATTGATTTCCAAAGTGGTTGTAAGAGTTTACATTCCCATCAGCAATGGAGGAGGGTTCCCCTTTCTCCATATTCTCTCCAGCATGTATTGTCAGAGTTTTTGATCTTTACCATTCTGATGGGTGTAAGATGAAATCTCAGGGTCATTTTGATTTGCCTTTCCATGATGAGTAAGGATGTTGAACATTTTTTTAAGTGTTCCTCTGCCATTTGATATTCGTCTTCTGAGAATTCTCTGTTTAGCTCTGTATCCTATTGTTTAATTTGATTACTTTACTTTGTGCTGTTTACCTTCTTGAGTTCTTTTATATATTTTGGATATTAGCCCTCTGTTAGATATAGGGTTGATGAAGATCCTTTCCCAGTCTGTAGGCTGTCATTTTGTTCTGATGACAGTGTCCTTTGCTTTACAGAAGCTTTTCAGTTTCATGAGATCCCGTTTATTGATTGTTGATCTTAGAGCCTGTGCTTTTGTTACTCTGTTCAGACAGTTGTCTCCTGTTCCAAATGAGTTTAAGGCTCTCCCCAATTTTTTCTTCTAGCCTATTTAGTGTGTCTAATTTTAGATTGAGGTCTTCGATCCACTTGGACTTTAGTTTTGTGCAGGGTGATAAGTATGGATCTATTTTCATTTTTCTACATGTAGACATCTACTTAGAACAGCACCATTTGTTGAAGATTCTATCCAATTTCATTGTATGTTTTGGGTATCTTTGTCAAAGATCAGTCGTCCATAAGTGTGTCTGTTTATTTCAGGGTTTTCTATTTGATTCCATTGATCCACTAGTCTATTTCTATGCCAGTACCATGCGATTTTGATTACTGTTGCTCTAAAGTACAGCTTGAGGTTAGTGATGAAGATGCCTCCAGAAGATGTTATATTGTAGAGGAATGTTTTTATTGTTCTGGGTTCCCTGTTATTCTATACAAAGTTGAGCATTTTTATTTCAAAATCTGTAAAGAATTGTGTTGGTGTTTTGATGGGAATTGCATTGTATCTGCTTATGGTGAGATGACTGTTTTTACTATGTTAATCCTCCTCAGGCATTACCATGAGAGACCTTTCCATCTTCTTATATCTTCTACAATTTCTTTCTTCAGAGACTTGCTGAACTTTTTTTTTTCATATACGTCTTTGACTTGCTTGGTTAGAGTTACTCCAAGATACTTTATGTTATAAGTGGCTATTGTGAAGGATGCAATTTCCCTAATTTCTTTCTCTGCCCTTTTGTCTTTTGTATACAGGAGAGCTACTGATAATTTTTTTGAGTTAATCTTGTATCCATCCACTTTGCTGAATGTGTTTATCAGCTGTAGGAGTTCCCTGGTAGAATTTTTGGGGTCACTTATGTATATATCATATCATCTGCAGTGAGTGATACTTGACTTCTTCTTTTCTACATTGAATCTCCTTAATCTCCTTTAATTGTCCTATTGCTCTAGCAAGGAATTCAAGTAATATATTGAAGACATATGGAATAGGTAGCCTTGCCTTGTCCCTGAGGTCAGTGGGATTGATTTAAGTTTCTCTCCATTTATTTTGATGTTGGCTATAGACTTTCTCTATTTTGCCTTTTCTATGTTTAGGTAAGTGTCTTGTATCCCTGATCTCTCCAGGACTTTTTACATAAATGAATGTTGGATTTTATCCAATGCTTTTTCAGTATCTAAGAAGATTATCATGTGGTTTTGTTTTTTTTTTTCTTTCAGTTTGTTTATATATTGGATTACGTTGATGGATTTCCGTATATCGAACAACCGTTGCATACCTGGCATGAAGCTTACTTGGTCATAGTGGATGATATCTTTGATGTGTTCTTGGATTTGGTTTGAGAGTATTTTGTTGAGTATTTTTGCATCAATGTTCATAAGGGAGATTAGTTATGACATTGATTGTATACTTATTTTATTTGCTTTGGATGAATATATGAAAGTTGAACACTATATTATATGATAGACCTCTTTCTAGGTTTTTATTGTTCTTGTTTGTTCTGAGACGAGGTTATTATGCATAACCTGGCAGGAATTAAAACTGTAAGTCTTCTGACTCTATCTTCTTGATTATAATCTGACACTCATTTATAATCTGAGTTACAAATTGAAGTAAACAAGCATTGCAATCCTAATACCTAATAAAATTGATTTCTAACTAAAACAAACCAGAAGAGACAAAAAGATACCTTTTATTAAATTAAGGAAGCAGTAAAACAAGAAAACCTTACTACCCTAAATATGTATGTAACAAACTCTGGTACACCTAATTTCATAAAAAATAAAAATGCACTAATGAAATTAAATGTAGAAATTAGTATCAACTCATTAATATTAGATGATTTAAATATTGTACTTTCTCCAACATACAGGTCATCTGAACAAAGAATAAGTAGAAAAACATCAGAATAAATAACATCATACATCAATGACCAGCATTACACAATAAACTTAAGGGAGCAATAATGTCATATATAATTTAGTATATATAGACTAATTGGACTTAGTACCCACTCAACATATGTAAATAATGTTTGATACTGAAGACCTATGCAGCTACTTAGATATTGGATATTGGAATCAACATACAACTGCCATTTTACTAACCAGCATAATCCCTAACTACATACCAAACTTGCATAATGAAATTGATAATAGTTTAGCTCTGATCTCTCATCAACATTTGTAAATCATTAAAGAAACCCCAAACTGATCAATTTGGAGAGGTGTTGTGCCAGTACCTATGAAATAACAACAACGTGGCTGCATAAACAAGACAAGAACAAGAACAATATGAATAGGCATGCAAATGCAGAAGGGGAAGAGTTCAGGAGGTCTCACCCCAAGAGAAAAAACTATAGGTACCCAAGAAATGTGGAAAGCAGGAGAAATAGTCTTCCAGAGGAAAGAACATGTGGATTGGTTATCCAACACAAAATATTTGTTATACAGACTGAGCAGGTTTCATTTAAAATTTAGAATATATTTATGTTAAATTAATTCTAAATTTTAGAATAGATATGCATATATACATAAATAAAACAAATAAAAACAGCCATTATTTTACAAGAGAGCAAAGATGGTAGAATGTAAAAGGAGAAAATGTACAGAAGAAATGATGATGGAATTATCTAAACAACAAGAAGGACCCTAGGGAGGATCCTTAGTTCTCATTCTGAGTAGCAAATAGGATATACACCAGAAGCAGTAAAAGAGAAGGAACAGGACAGGAGCCTACCATAGGTATCCTCTGAAAGGCTCTACCCAACAGAAGATGGAAGCATATGAAGAGACTCCCTGAACATTTTTAATCTACTTTTGGGAGTAGCTTAGTCTTTCCCTAAGAGCCACTCTTTTCTACTAACGCCTGAAATTAAATCTACGTTAAAATAGCTTTTAAAATCCCATATTCAACCTTTCTACCCAGCCAGGTCCCATACGTCTTTCTCCAGTGTCTCAACCAGGAAGTTTGGCTAGCCCCCGAACTGCCAAACCAACAGACTGGCCTGTTTTCTCTATACAGTGCCTTGGCCTTGTCTGGACACCCTTGTCTTCACTGCAATCAAACCCTGGGCTTCTAACAGGACCCACCCTATTTGATCTCCAACTCACAGGCCCATAGGATGCCACATCCAACTTCTTTATCCATCTATATCCACCTCTACACTACAGTCTTAGACAGAAACACACATTCTGCATAGCTGCTCAGGCTCCTCCATTTATCTGACTTCACCCAAGTGAGTTCCAACCTGTACATCTACATATCAGGTCTTCTGACTCCACCTTCTTTCTCTATGAGACACAGAACTAGAATAACAAAAATCCACATGCCTAGATTTCATCTTAAAAACACAAACAAGAAAGATCAAGCCAGTATGTTGTCTCTAAACCCTTCAGGTCCAAGAGAAATGTATGACCTTGAGAATTATCTAGATAAATCCCAGAACACAAAATTTAAGAGAAAAATAAATATTATCAATGTATTCAAGTAGTTTAAAAAAACATAAAGAAATTAAAGAGAAAAAGGTCAAGTAAAAGAATGGCTTAAGAGATGCCAACAAAAACAAAAGGCTGATGGAAACGTGAAGAAAATCCAGGACTTAAAATTTTAATTCATTCAAAGTACCTAACCTGTGATTAATATAAAAATAAATAAATTACATTAAAAATTAATTTAATAAAGAAATAGACACATAGACTAGGACTGGAAATGGGATGACAGAACTGAGAAACTCAATAACCAACTAGAAAACTCAGTGCAAAACCTTCCATAAGCAAGTCGAAGGCAAAGTATTAGAAACTGAAGATAAAGTAGAAAATCAAAATGAAATAAACAAGGAGTATGGATTAAAATAAAACTATAGGAAAGGAACATAAAAACTGTGTGACAGCATGAAAAGTCTAAATCTTTCAATTATGGCATAAATACAAAAGAAGAATCCCCAATCAGTGGCATAAACCAACAAGATAATATACGTAGCCTTCCATACAAATACAAAAAGCACATAGAACAGTAGAAACCAGGGAAAAAATCCAGACTTTCATAATTAAATGTTATGTAAACAAAACAATAAAAGACTATTGAAAGCTGCAAGAGAAAAAAACACAAATCAGAAATAAAGGAAACATGGGAAATATGGGAAAAATGGGAATAAAAGCTGATTTCTCAGATTGGTGGATACCTTTAAATCCAGATAAATAAAGTATTTTATGTCCTAAAAAACCATGACAGCCAAACTAGAATAATATGATAATTGAGTTGTAAGCAAAGCTATCCACCATTGTTGTAAGAGAAAGAAATATTTATGTGATATAAAAAAGCCTAAATTATTTCTATTCAACAAACTCAATGTATAGAAAATTACAAAAAGCAATATAGCAGTTTGAAGAGAGGAATGATCATAGCCAATAAAGCGTCAAAAAGAATACATAGCCATAATTACTAAAACAAAAATACCTGTTAGAACGCAAACAGCAGTAAAAACATCAATGACTCAATGTCAAAAATTTACACATACTATTCAATAATTAATATTTATGTCATCAATTAACAATTAAAAGACTCAGGCTGACTGACTGGGTTAAGAAACAGAATTCATCTATCCAGCATCTACAGGAAGCATATCTTGCATTTAAAGACTGGCATTGCCACAGAGTATAAGGGTGGACACGAGTACTCCAATCAAATGGGACAAAGAAGAAAGTAGACATTGCTCTCTTAATATCTGACAGAATAGACTTCAAACTAAAACTATTCAGTAAAGGAGAGACATTTCATTCTATAATAATATATTCATTTTATCAGGTTCTATTCTAAATAACACTGACTAATACAATAGGTAATTCTGATGCACTACTTTCTCTAATAGACAGGCCATCTGGATACAAAATCAACAGAGACATATCAAAATTAAATGATTTCAAATATCAAATGTACTTAACAAATATCTATAAAATGTTCCTTCTGAACGCCCTAGAACACACACTCTACATAGAAGCATATGGATACTTCAGTAATATAGACTATACCACGAACACAAAACAAAGTTTTACAACATCATAAAGATTGGAATAAGCCCATGTATTTTATCTGACCATAATGCAATGAAACAATATTTACAGCAAATAAATTTCTGATAAATACACAAACTCATAGACAGAAAAAGAAATACTGAATATACAATGACAAATAAAAGAAAGAAAATAAAATAAAAATCCCTAGAAGTAGATGAAAATGAAAACACAATACAATAAAACCTCTGAGGACAAATTTTAAACAATTTTCTGAGGTAAATAGAAAGCTTTAAGTGCATTCATATTAAAAAATCAGAAGTAAAAATAAATGGCTTAATGATGCAACTCTAAATTTAGTGAAAACTATAACAGCCCAAATCTACCCCCACTTGATGGTCACACATAGTAAAAATCAGGGCAGAAATAAAATGAAATAGAAACAAAGAATGCACAAATTATCAACAAAATTAAGAGTTGGTTCTTTGAGAAGATAAAAATGATTGAGCCTTTGCTCTACTAACCAAAAAGAAAGGAAAGCAAACAAACAATCTAACTAAGGAGAGAATTCAATTTGTAAGGATTATAAACGAACAACAAAGGTTTATAACAAATACCAAAGACATTCTAAATATTAAAAGGGAATGCACTAAAAACCTCTACTTTGTTCTTTAAAAATCTCAAAATTGCATGAATTGCTAGATTCGATTTATCCACCAAAATTAAACCACTGACACAACACCCTAAACAGACTAATAACAAATGAGAAGATTAAAATAGTAATTAAAAACCTTCCAAATAAAAAGTGCTCAGAGCAGATGGATTCACAGAAGAATTTATCCAGAATTGTAAAGAACTTCAGCCAATCCTTCTTGAACTATTCAAAAGTGAAAAAGGAGACCGAAACAAATATACTGCCAAATTACTTCTAACTAGTACTACAATTTGAGAAAAACTAGTTAAAGAGCACAGCAACAACATAAAGGGGGTGAGAAGAGAGGTCAATATTTCTGATGATCACACATTCCAAAAATCTCAATATTGCCGACATACAAAAAAGAAAACAAAGATACAGTGACTAATGTGGCTTTATCTATGAAAGTCAGGACTGCTTCAATATGTGGAAGTCAATAAATATAACAGACTACGTGAATGGACTAAAGACAAAAATCACATGACCATCTGAATAGACACAATGAAATAAATGTTGACAAAATCCAACAAGTCTTCTTAGAAATTCTTAGAAAATGTAGGACTTGAGGGATGATACCCAAGCGTGGTGAAGCATATGGAATATAAAGCAATATACGAGAAACACACAGTCAATATAATACTAAATGGAAAAAATCTTGAAGCAACCCCACTGAAGTTTGGGAAGAAACAGGGCTGTCCACTATCTAAATTCCTTTTAAATATTTTGCTCAAAGCACTAAAAATGATAAACAGATTTTTAAATGTTGCAGGTTACAGAAGCAAATCAATTTCCTTTCTATATACCAATAGACAGAGAAAGAAAACATGGACACTTGCCATTCACATTTTGCCTCAAAGAAACTGAAATACCTAGGAATAAACATAACCAAGGAAGTAAAGAACCTGTAATAAAAATTTCAAGCCTCTGAAGGAAAATTAGAGAAAGACCAGAAAGTAAAAACATCCCTTGCTCACGGAATGTAGAATTAGTATTGTGAAAATAATTGTTTTCCCAAAACTTATTTCTGAGTTCAATGAAATGCCAATAAAAATCACTACCTCATTTTTCACAAAAATAGAGGAAGAAAAAAGAGCATTCAAAAATCCATTTGAAATTACAAAAAGAAAACAGATAACCCAAATAATCCTGAGCAAGAGGAACAATGCTGGAAGAATTACCATTACAAATTTCAAGATGTGTTATAGAGCCATACTAACTAAAATAATATGGTCCTGGTAGAAAACAGACACAGAGCAATGGGACAAAATTGAAGACCTAAACATGAAAACATGTAACTTCAGACGCTTAATATTTGATAAAGATGCTAAAAACAGTAAGTTGAAGAAAATAAGGCATCTTCAACAAATGGTACTGGGAAAACTGAATATCTAAATATAGAAGAATGAAATTAGATCCCTGTAAACCACTGTGCAAAATATTAACTCTAATTGGATCAAAGATTTCAATTTGAAACGTAAAACACTGGAACAGCTTGAGAAAAACCTAGGTACTGTTTGCATTATGCAATAAAGGACTTTCTGAATAGGGCTCCATTTGCCCAAGAATTAAGGCCAACACTTGACAAGTGAGATTTTATAAAATGAAAAAGTTTCTGCACAGCTCAGAAAACAATAAGTAAAGTCAAAAGGAATCTCACAAAATGGTTGAGATCTTTGCCAAGCTTTGCAAGCTTTTCACCTGAATGTGGATTAATATCCAGATTATAAAAGAAGTAAAAAAAAACAACCACAATGAATCAAAAACACAACCATTTTATTTAAAAATGAGCCTGCGACCTAAATGAAGAGTTTTTAAAATAAGAAAAATAGTATCTAAGAAATATATGTATATATTTCCTAGCAATTAGAGAAATGCAAACCAAAGCAATTTTGAGATTTAATTTTACCCTTGTTAGAATGGTTAAGTTGAACAAAACAACCAAGAGCAAATGTAACATCTGATAGAGAGATAAAGAAACCCTCATTCAGTGTTAGTAGGGTAGCAGACTTCTCCAGCCACTTTGAAAGTCACCGTGGGAAACCCTGGAAAGCTAAAATTAAGTCTCCCATTTGAAGCAGCTGTACCTTACCTTTTCATATTCTAAAAGAACCTGGCACCATACCCCAGAGGTACTTCTTTAACCATGTGTATTGCTGTTTTATTCACAATAGGTAGGACACCTGGAATTCTAAATGTCCTTCAACTGATGAAAGAAAATATGGTACATTAACACAATGGTATACTGTAAAGAAAAAAATAAAGAAATTATAAAATTTGCATATAAATGGATGAAACTAGAAAAAATCGTATTGAGTGAGGTAACTTTGACTCAGAAACAAAATTGTCACGGGTTCTCTCTTATCTGCGGTACCTAGCTCCAAATTTTCAGATGTGGGTACATATTTTTCAGTAACTGTGGAAATAAGGAAATTAAAAAAGAGGGCCATTGTCAGGTTCAGTGGACATGGTGGATCAATAAGGGAAGAATGTCAAAGTACAAGTCATCTGACAGAGGAAATGAGAAAAATGGAGGGAGAAAGAGAAGAGAGAAGTGGGGAAAAGATACAGAAGGGGGAGTATAGTAAAATAACACTAAGAAAGTCAGAAAATGTCTTAAGAAATAAGTGTATTAACTATCTACCTAAAAGTACCTGTAATTCATGTAAGTCTGTGTATGAACGGTAGTCCACATAGTTAAAGGAAAACTTCACATCTGTATTACAGTCCTCACTCCAAAAGCCAAAGACCGTTTAACAAAAGCCCCAGCACAAAACATGAGAAAATCTGGTGGAGGTTGTTTGTTTTTTTTTGTTTTCTTTCTTTTCTTTTTTGTCATTGCTGTTCAAGAACTCCCGAAACATTCCAGGCATTTTAGTATTGCCCGTCCCTGAAATGGAAATTAGTCTCTGAATGTAACATATACTTTAGACATAGGGCCAGAGTCCCCAGAACTGCAACTGACCTGAAAGCCTCCTCCCTGAGGACTACCTGAAGGAGCTAAACAATTTTCCTAAGGAGAGAGGCAACCAACAGTCTTACCAAGGTATGATGCCACAAATCACAACAATGACCAGCCTTCTCAATAACCTTAAAAGTATATTAGTGGAACACATAGCTTGGAAGTAACTAACAGCTCCCTTATTGAACTTAAGACCTCCTCAGAAAATAGGGAAATTATACCTGGAAATCTAACAAACCGCTCCCAGCTAGTGAACAACTGCCACTTTACTAAACCAGCATAATTGCTATCTACACTCTAAATATTTGTTCTTATACCCACAGGTAAGTATGGTCCTCACTCCCCACAAAAGAAACTTCTCGAGTAATTAAATTCTTTGAGTTATTTTGAAAAGAATTGATTTTAAGTTTGGTAAAAATTCCACATTGAAACTATCCAGACCTGGATTTTTGTTGTTGTTCTTGTTGAGAAACATTTTATTCTTAGTTTAATCTGTTACTTGTTATTTGTCCATTTATGTTTTTCTGTGTACACATACACCCACACACACATATAGGAGGTTATATGTGTCCAGAACACTGTTCATTTCATTTAGGCTTTGAGTTTCAGACCATTAGAGAAAACCACCACTAATCAAAATGCACAGTTGTGAAGACTAATCCCAGTGAATACATCTACAACACTACTCTCTTAACTTTTGCTTAGGGATCTGTAGTAAGAATTCTGGTTCCTTTATAAAACACAGAAATATTTTAAGAAGGTGTTTTTATTTTAATCACAGGTGTGGGCATATGGGACTGCTTTGTAGCAGCTGACTATGATTTGCCTCATGTTCTAGAAGATGCATGGTATTGCCATGCTTTGTGTGACATTGGAATTTTGGGAATTTTTCAGAGTGCATATAAATACCAGATCCCCGATAGGTAGGGTTGTTGTTTGTTGGTTGGTTGTTGGTTGTTCTTGGTTGCAGTTTGTTAGGTAATGTTGTTCAAAGAAGAAACAACAGCAACAAGAAATTAGGTATCTGGACAACAGAGATCAATCTTGCAACAAGGAACTTGACACTCCTAATCAGCAGGGAGTAGTCTAATGATAATGTCGACCCATTCTGGCCTCTGACTTGATTGAGGGATGTCTTTCCTCTTTTATTCTCTCTTATCTACTGTTAGGGGATTGAAAACATGGAAGAAAATAGTTGGAAAAGGGTGGAAGAATTCCAGGGGAGAGCCCTTAGCAGCAAGTCCAGGGTGGAGTGCACAGCCCCCAGCTGACATCTCAAAACTGGACACTCAGACTCTAGCACAGAGTGAGGAGTAAAGACTCCAGACCAGAGGGGTGACCAGCCTGCAGTGCTCACAGCTTCTAGCACAGAGCACGAAGCTGGGCACACAGAGCACACAACAGACTTCAACTGACACAAAACACACACCACAAACCACCGGAAATCCCTGATCTTCTTGAAGAATACTCCTGACACAAGAGATTGACAGATTCAGACTGAAGTACAGCCTTAAAGCACAAAAAGCTGCCCAGAAATCGGCAAAAGAACTCACCCAACAAAAATCAGGACACCATGGCCCCACCGGAAAC
>JAQQSO010003155.1:0-13794 GCA_028658305.1 Pachyuromys duprasi
GGACTTGGAGGGGGCGGGGAAGAAGGAGATGAGGGAGGGAGTGGGAGGGTATGAGGGAACGGGGCTATGATGAGGGGAGGGGGCTATGCCTGGGATTCAAAGTACCCAACCTGTGATTGAGATAAAAATAAGTAAATTAAAAAAAAAAACATTTGTGAGATTCCATCATATACCCATAAGAATAGCTAATTTCAAAACCTCAAGTGATTACACTTGCTGGCAAGGAGGTGGAGAAAGCTGAACTCTCCTCTATTGCTGATTGGATTGTAAACTTGTACAACCACTTTGGAAATCAATCTCTTGTTTTCTCAGAAAATTGAGAATAGCTCTACCTCAAGACCCAGCTATATCACTCATGGCATATATCCAAAAGATGGTCCACCACACTGCAAGGACATTTGCTCAACTATGTTCATAGCAGCATCATTTGTAATAGCCAGAATCTGGAAACAACTCAGATGTTCCTCAACTGAAGAATGGATAAAAACAAAACAAAACAAAACAAAAATCTCTGATAGACAATGGAATATGCTCAGCTATTCAAAACAGAGACATATTGAAATCTTCAGGAAAATGGATAAAATACCATCGTGAGTTAACCCAAATCCCAAGACATGCATGATATTTACTCACTTACAAGGAGATTTTGCCATATAGTATAACCATACTACAATTCACAGAGTCAAAGAAGGTAAGTGGCAAGATAGATCCAAGGGAGGATGCTTAAATCCAACTCAGAAGGGAAAATAGAAAAGACAGCAGAAGCAGTCATATGTCATTTTTAATTGGCTTATTTATTTTCTTGATTTATATATTATTCATTTATGTATATTGAATATTAGGCTTCTCTTTGATGTTTAGTTGGTAAAAATCTTTTCTCATTCTGTAGACTGCTGCTTTGTCTGAATGAAGGAATTTTTGTCTTAGAGAAGATTTTCAATTTCAGTAGGTCACATTTATTAACTGTTGATCTTAGTAGCTATGCTATAGGTGTTCTGGTCAGAATGTTGTCTCCTATGCCACTGATTTAAAGGCCATTACCCACTTCTTCTTTCACAAGGATCAGTGTTTCTAGCCTTATGTTGAGGTCTTTGATTCATTTGGACTTGAGTTTTATGCACGGTGATAGATATGAATCTCTTTACATTTCTCACAGACAGTCATCCAATTTGATCTAAGTATCCTGGCTGTTTTGTATTTCCATATAAAACTGAATATTGTTCTTTCATGATCTGTGAAGCAGGGTGTTGAAATTTTTGTTGGGAATGCATTGAATCTGTAGATGTAGATATCATTTGATTTGATGTAAAATTAAGGCTGCCAGAAGCACTTAAATAAATGCTCAACATCATTAGCCATCAGAGAGATGCAAATCAAAACGACCCTGAGATTTCACCTCACACCCATCAGATTGGCTAAGACCAAAAACTCAAGTGACAACACATGCTGGAGAGGTTGTGCAGAAAGGGGAATTCTCCTCCATTGCTGGTGGGAATGCAAAATTGTACAACCACTCTGAAAATCATTCTGGTGCTTTCTCAGTCAATTAGGAATACTGCTACCTCAAGATCTGGCTGTACGACTCCTGGGCATATATCCAAATGTTGCTCAAGTACACAACAAAGACATTTGTTCAACAAAGTTCATAGCAGCTTTATTCGTAATAACCCAAACCTGGAAACAACCAAGATGTCCTTCAGTTGAGGAATGGATACAGAAATTGTGGTACTTTTACACAATGGAATACTACTCAGCAATTAAAAAGGAGGAAATCATGAAATTTGCAGGACAATGGTGGGACCTGGAAACGATCATCCTGAGTGAGGTATCCCAAAACAGAAACAAACACATGGTATATACTCAGTTATATAGACATATAAGACAGGATAAGCATAGTGAAATCTATGCACCTAAAGAAGATAAGAAAAGGACCTGGGGTAAGCGGATCAATCCTCACTCAGGTAGACAAATGGGGTGGTCTTGGATGTAGGAGAAAACAAGTAACAGTACAGGAGCCTACCACAGAGGGCCTCCTACAGACAACCTAGCAGTCTATCAAAGTAGATACTAAGACTCATAACTAAACCTTCGGTAGATGGCAGGGAATCATATGAAAGAAGGGGGAGTTAATATGATCAGGAGAGGAAAGGAGCTCCACAACGACCAAATATATCTGGGCACAGGGGTCTTTTATAGCATTTTTCTCCAACCAAGGACCATGTATGGATATAACCTAGAACCTCTGCTTGGATGTAGCCCATGGTAACTCAGTATCCAAATGGGTACCCAGTAAAGGGAACAGGGACTATTACTGACATGAACTCAATGGCAGGCTCTTTGACCTCCCCAACCTGTCAGGGAGGAGCAGACCTGCTAGGCCACAGAGGAGGACTTAGCAACGAGGCCTGAAGAGACCTGATAAACCAGGGTCAGATAAAAAGGGAGGAGGTCCTCCCCCATCAGTGGACTTGGAAAGGGTCAGGGAGGAGATGAGGGAGGGAGGGAAATATTGGGAGGGAATGAGGGAATGGGATACATCAGGGATACAAATTTAATAAACTGTAACTAATATTAAAAAATAAAAACTAAATAAAAATAAAAACAAAAGAAATCATATTTAAATTAAAAAACAAAGTCTGCTAATATACGAACATAAGACATCTTTTAATCTTTTGATATTGTCTTTGTTTTCTTCTTAACTGTTTTAAAATTTTTATCATACAAATCTTTCACTTACTTTTCTCAGTTTACCCCAGTTCATTGAATAAAAGTAAATTTAAGTCCCACAGTATTTTCATATGGTACCTCTTGAAAATGGTACAAGACTTCCTTAGGAGCCACTACATTGCTAATATCTCCAAAAGCATATGTAAATATGTGGTAAGCATTTTTCTAAATCTGGCCACCTATTTTCCCATGGAGCATAAGGACTGAAAGAGTGTTCCTGGCTATTGCAAATGCGTGCAACTTCAAACAATGAATAAATATTTATTATTCGTAAATTGATACTCCCAAACTGCTTTAGAAAATATAGGAAATCAAATATAAGCCAGGAGACATTTTCTAAGAAATAAGGCAGAGTGCAGGGAATCCTATGAAAGATAGTAAGACCTGGAGAGGACAGGAGCTCCACAAGGATAGCAACAGAACCAAAATATCTGGGCACAGGGATCTTTTCTGAGACTGATACTCCAGCCAAGGACCATTCACGAATGTAACCTAGAACCCCTGCTCATATGTAGTCCATGGCAGCTCAGTATCCAAGTGGGTACCCTAGTAAGGGTAACAGGGACTGTCTCTGACATGAACTCAGTCACTGGCCCTTTGTCCACAGCGCCTTTGGGGATAGGAGCGTCAGGCCACAGAGGAAGACAGTGCAGCTGGTCCTGATGAGCCTGATAGGCTAGGGTCAGAAGGAAGGTGAAGAGAAACTCCCCTATCAGTGGACCTGGAGAGGGGCATGGGAGGAAATGAGGGAGGGTTAGGGACAGGATTTGAGAGGGGGCTACAGCAGGGATACAAAGTGAATCAACTGTAATTTATATAAAAAATTAAAAAAGAAATATGATAGCTATACAGAAGCATACACTGTTTTTATTTTATTAATTCACATAGATGTTTTCTGACATATTGAATTTGGTATATTTTATTCTTTCTGCAGTGTCAGCCCTGATGTATTAAATATGCAGTATTACTTCCACTCAATTAGCAAAGACATGTATATGAGTTTATCTCAATCCCTTTGTTTGTTATAATAGATCCTAAAAATTTTCAAAATGATAGTGCTTAGTAATTCATGGTTTTCCCTACTGTTCATGGAAGACAAAATATAAAAGCAGTTTTCAAATTAAAATTCCTAGGATCTTACTATAAGCTTATATTGGAAAGAATGTATTTTATATTACCTTCTTTCATATCGCACCTCAATAGATGAAATTCCTTTTATGATCTCTGTTTTTATTACAATAGTTTTCACAGAAACTAGAATTTTAACAATTTGACATATCCGCTTAAATGTAATTATGGATTGAAAATTAACCACTTAATTTATAAGAATCCATTGTAAAACATTTGCTGAGTGTAATAAATCCATGTTAGGCTAGGTACTCAGTTTTCTCAGGTATTTTTCTGTGAACTTTTGATCTCCTATGTCGGTTTTTATTCAAAAGGCAAGTAGTTGGATCATGAGGTAGTACTATTCCTAATTTTCTGAGAAAGTGCCAGATTGATTTCCAAAGTGGTTGTACAAGTTTACGTTCCAGCAGCAATGGAGGAGGGCTCTCTCCAGCATTTGTGGTCATTTGCATTTTTGAGCTTAGCCATTCTGTTGGGTATAAGGTGAAATCTCAGGGTTGTTTTGATTTGATTCTCCGTGATGACTAAGGACAGTGAACATTTCCTTAAGTGTTTTTCTGTCATTTGACATTCTTCTTTTGTGTTTACCTCTTGTACTACTTTAAATTCCAGCCATACCACTCCTACACATATATCCAAAATATGCTCAAGTATACAACAAGGATATTTGCTTAAATATGTTCATAGCAGCTCATAATTGCCAGAAGCAAGAAATAACCTGGATGTACCTCAGTGGAGGAATGGATACAGAAAATGTGGTAAATTTATATAATGGAATACTACTCAGTAATTAAAAACAAAGAAATCATGAACTTTGCAGGCAAATGGTGGGAACTAGAAAAGATCATCCTGAGTGAGGTATCCCAGAAGCAGAAAGACACACATGGTTTATATTCATTTGTAAGTGGATACTAGACAGGATAATTATACTAAAATCTGTATACCTAAAGAAGGCAATCAAGAAGGAGGACCCTTGGTAAGATATTCAATCATCATTAAGAAAGACAAACAGGATGGACATTGGAAGAGGTAGAAAACAGGGAACAGGAACCACAGAGGGACTCTGAAAGGCTCTGCCTTTCATGGTATCAAAGCAGAGGCCAAGACTCATAGCCAAACTTTGTCCAGAGTACAGGGAATCTTATGAAGGAAGGGGGAGATAGAAAGACCTGGAGGGGGACAGGAGCTCCAAAAAGAGAGAAAAAATTTCTGAGCACAAGGATCTTTTACTCTAACTATTCTTGGAGATAACCTAGAACCCCTGCACAGATTTACCCTATGGCAGCTCAGTGTCTAAGTAGGTTCCCTAGTAATGGGAAAAGGGGTTGTCTTTGACATGAATTCAGTGGCTGGCTCTTTGATCACCTCCCCCTGAGGTGGATACAGCCTTACCAGGCCACAGAGGAAGACAATGCAGCCAGTCCTGATGAGACTTGATAGACTGGGATCAGATGGAAGGGAAGTAGAACCTCACCTATCAGTGGACTTGGGGAGGGGCATAGGACTTGGGGAGAGCGAAAGGGAGGGGGTCATACCTGGGATACAGAGTGAATAACCTGTAATTAGTAAAATATAATTAATTATATAATACTTTATAAAAAAGCTAAGCCACAAGAAAGAGCCTAGGGAAGATGCTCAGTCCTCAGAAGGAAAAATGTGATAGACATTGGCAGCAGGAGAAGACAGGGCACAGGACAGAAACCTACCACAGACAGCCTCTGAAAGGCTGTACTGATTGAGGTATCAAAGGAGAGGCTGAGACTCATAGACAAACTTTGGTCAGAGTGCACAGAATCTTATGAAAGAAGAGGGAGATAGAAAGACCTGGAGGGGACAGGAGCTCCACAAGGAAACTGAAATAGCCAAGTAGGTAATAACATGTTGGTTATATTAAGGTATCTTTTGCTGGGCACTGACATAGTATGATTCAAGGCTCATACCATAGTCTAGTCCACTGCAATGGAAATGACCATAGTATGAGAAATCATGATCATATTCAATGATATTAATAACAGAGGTAGTTTTCACAGAATAAAAAGGCTACTTGGCATTTTTGAACTGTTACATAAGCAACAATTTTAACAGAATGCTTTAATTCCAAGATATAACCAGAGGGTCTTGCTCTTTTCCCAATATAGTATATTATATAATAATATGATTGCTCTCATGTAATCTTGGAGGATAGAAGAGCTTAGTACAATGATTTAATGGACAATAGTGCTAAGGAAACTGACCTTCATAACTGCTTTATGCTTTATTTAATTTTTTCAGTAGATCTTGTATGAGTGAATTGTTTGCTTTTTAAAACTCATGCTTTATTTATGAAAAAAATTACAGGTAGATTAAAAATTTGTTTTATGTAAGTTAAGTTAGCAATAGTTGCCAAAAACACAGATTATTTGTAAGGATACTAATTTGGAAGGGTAAATCCACAAAGGTTAAGAGAGAAACTTAAATCTTATGGAATATCAACCACTGTTTTGAATATCTCTCTTTTCTACTCAACTATGTATATAGAATAATTTACTGATCTTTATTTTTCTCCGTCTCTCAAGGTTGTTACTCAATAAATTTGACTTGAAATGGTTTATTACATGAAGATAAATGAGCAGGCTAATAAGTACTTACCTGTATCATGTTACTCAAAAATTACATAAGGAAAGAAGGAATTGTGAAACAGATGAGTATAATGCCCACCTATAGGAAACATGTAGGAAGAGTTCATATTTCATTATCTTACTGGCCACACCCTGATTCAAATATGTTTTTTAGTTTAGGGTTCTCAGGCACTAGGGCAATAGATATTAACAAAAAAATATTAATTTGGCTTAAAATCGAAGACATGTCTTAGTTAGGGTTACTATTGTTATGATGAAACACCATGACCAAAGCACATTGGCAGGGGAGAGGAACTATTTGGCTTATACTTCCAAAATCATTGTTCATCACCAAGTCAGGACAGGAATTCAAACAATGCAGGAAGCTGAAGGCAGGTGCTAATGCAGACACTATTGAGGAATGCTGCTTACTGACTAGCTCATCATAACTTTCTCTATCTGCTTTCTTAGAGAACTCAGGACCACTATCCCAGGGACAGAACTACTGAAAAGGGGCTGGGCCTTGACCCATCAATCAAACACATGCTGTAGAGGATGTGGAGAAAGAGGAACCCTCCTCCATTGCTGGTGGGAATGTAAAGTTGTACAACTACTCTGGAAATCAATTTGGCGCTTTCTTAGACAATTGGGAATAGTGATTCCTCAAGATCCAGCTATACCACTCCTAGGCATATATCCAAAAGACAGGCAAGTATACAACAAGGACATCTGCTCAACGATATTTGTAGTAGCTTTATTTGTAATAGCCAGAAGCTGGAAACAGCCCAGATGCCCCTCAGTTGAGGAATGGTTACAGAAACTAAGGTACTTTTTACACAATGGAATACTACACAGCAATTAAAAATGAGGAAATCATGAAATTTACAGGTAAATGGTGGGACCTGAAAATGATCATTCTGAGTGAGGTATCCCAAAAGCAGAAAGAAACACATGGTATATACTCACTTATATAGACCTATAATATAGGATAAACATACTGAAATCTATACACCTAAAGAAGATAAACAAGAAAGAGGATCTGGGGTAAGAGGATTAATCCTCACTTAGAAAGTCAAATTGGATGGACATTGGACTTGGGATAAAACAAGTAACAGGACAAGAGCCTATCACAGAGAGCCTCAGAAAGACTCTACCTAGCACTCTATCAAAGCAAATATTAAGACACATAACCAACCTTTTGGCAGAATGCAGGGAATCATATGAAAGAAGGGGGAGTTAGTATGACCTGTAGAGGACAGGAGCTCCGCAAGGACCAAATATATCTGGGCACAGGGGTCTTTTATGATACAGTCTCTCCAACCAAGGACCATGTATGGTTATAGCCTAGAACCCCTGCTTGTATGTAGCAAATGGTAGCTCAGTATCCAAGTGGGTATACTAGTAAGGGGGACAGGGACTATTTTGGACATGAACTCAATGGCTAGCTCTTTGATCCACCCTACCCCACCCCCAACCCCCAGAGGGAGGAACAGTGTTGCTAGGCCACAGAAGAGGACATTGCAGCCATTCCTGAAGAGACCTAAAAAGCTAGTTACATGGAAGGGGAGGAGGTCCTCCCCTATCAGTGGACTTGGAAAGGGGCAGAGAGGAGATGAGGGAGGGAAGAGAGGGATAGGGACAGAATGCAGGAATGGGCTATGGCTGGGATACAAAGTACATAGCCTGTGATTAATATAAAATAAAAATGTTAAAATTAAAAAAAAGAAAAATGCCCCACAACTCTATTGTATGGAGGTGTTTTCTCAAGAGAAAGTTTCTTTTCTCAGATGATTCTAGCTTTTGTCAAATTTATATAAAACTAGCCAGCAAAAATCAATATCTTATATATACATGTGAATAACCATTTGCTAACAAGGTCTGTGTGTGTTTGTGTTAGTATATCTATTTTGAGCATTATCTATTCAATACATAAGCCAAGCCTACTGATGGTAACTAGTCTGTTTTGCATGGAAAAACCCCATGTCTTAATGAAGTAAACAATTTCATAGACTGTGAAGTTTAGCATTATTTTAATATATGTTTGTATCCTCTAAATTTCATGTTCTTTGTAGTAGTGAGCACTGTTTTCTGCTTAAAATTTATGACACAGCAATGAAATTGTGTTGGTTAGTTTTTTTTTTTTAATTTTTGTTTTTGTTTCCTTGTTTCATCTAATTGACATGTACTAAAATAATCTGGGGAAAAAAAGAGATAAAGTTGAGGAATTATCTAAGTTTACAGTAACCTGGAAGAGAAAGCTGACATTTCTGTGGTTTGTTGTGGTTGTTTCCATTAGTGGGGGTGGTATTTTTTGTTGCTATTGTTTTGATTATTTTTTTTCTGTTGACACACACTGCAGACATCTAAACAAACCCCTGAGGGAATATTTTCCAATACTCTCAGCCTGAGTCAGAGAAAAAGCTCTCACATTAATCATAAGAAGTTGCATACTTAAAATTGAAAGTTAATTATTTAAAATTCAGTAAATAAAGCACCTGTTGATAGATTAGATTAGAAGCCTGTCTGTTAGTATATTTAAATCATCACCTATGCACCTATATAACTTGATATGAAACAGTGGGCTTAGAAAAGTTGGGATGAAGTCATATTCTTTCTCAGCCTTACATGTCATGGAGTAATTTCCTCAACTAGTCCTAGCAAAGAGTCTTGTGCAGAAATTAGCATTATTGAATGGCTTTGGGTGGATAAATAAGAGCAACGTATGAAATTAATATTCTATTTACACAGAGACACAGACAACATTCATATGTGTTCCATGTCATCCTACAAATATTATAACTACATTTGTTGGAAGTAATTGTGTATATCCACAGATGAGACCTCACCATGTGCCAAAGATACCCTCGAGAGAATTTTTTTTTAAACTCTAAGTGCCTAAAGCAGGTATTTCTTAATTGTCCCCCCCCCCCCACAGGGTATGTGTTTAAACTTTCGCTCTCACAGAGTTTCCTCTAACTTAGTTTAAACCGTGTGTCAGTTTATTTCAATTCTGAATTACACATTATATCTTACTTCTATTAACTTTTTAAATATAATTTTTAGTTTTATATTAATTACAGATTATTTACTTTGTATCCCAGCTGTAACACCCTCTCTCATTCCCTCCCTCATCTTCTCCCTGCCCCTAAGTCTATTAACTTTTAATGTATTATTTACTTTAAAATTAAGTACAATGTGATGGGACTGACAAGAACTAGGCCAGGGGAATGACTGAATGAGTACACTTCTTGTTATAAGCTCTGCATGATCTATACCATGAGAAAATAGTCAATTTTGATTGGACATCTTGTCTCCAGGGAACACAACGAAAATGCGGTGTGTTTTTTGTTTTGTTTTGTTTTGTTTTTCTCTTACTACCTATATTGCTAAAGTTGTTGAAATTGAGGTCATAATGGGTTGACAGTAATTTGGGGGTGGGGTCTTCCTTCTCATTACATTTCAAACTTTAACTTTTCCTTCTGTAGCAAATGTGTATTGGCTATATAGTTGCTGAGGACTTAACAGAAAATATGAAGGGTGTTCCACAGAGATACTTACAGACATTATGCAGAATATATAATTATAGAAGACAATATTTTGATTGGTTCTTAAAATGTTCTCATTATGGATGCCATGCTGCATGCTAAGCTCTATAGCCCAGTAGTCTTAAAGGTTGGTGTGATGGGGTCTGATTGCAGGTGCTCAGGCTATGAAGAGAGTTCAGGAGAGTTCCAAAGTTAAAACATGATGGTAGCTACCACTGTGTACATTATCTAAGGGACACAAGATCAGAGACTGTGTAACTGGTGAGTAAACAGGCATATCCAAATTATGGACTTTGGTGCTTCCTGTACTGGAGGGGCCATCCAGGAAATTGAAATCAGTTCCAGGCCATCTCATAGGTCCAGGAGTCTCAGACTGTGAGCTCCCTTCCCTTTGTATATCTGAGAGAGTATGGACCCTCAGGTCCAGGGACCCTCTACTCTAGCAGCTGTACATCAGGTCCCTCCCTCTCTGTATTCCTGGGACAGCATTCCACCCTAGAAACCATGGTTTTACTGGTTCCCCTGTAGAGACCAGATGGGCAATAAAATCATACAGATCCCAGATCAAAAATGGCTGAACCCAGAATAATGCCAGGAGTGCAGTGTCTGGTAAGCCTTTAAGCTGCAGCTCAGCTGCCTTCTGGGGCACTGGATACCATGGGATTGTCACCTGAGGTGGATGACACCCACGCCCATAGCTTCTACCTGAGGTACCTATTCACCATCAGCTACCACCACTTGCCCTTCAAGGCACCTACATCTGTGCCCCTGCATTCAAGGCACCTATGCCTGAGCCCTGCCATCTGAAACACCTACCCAGCATGGCTGTATTTGAAAAGCCTGAAATCATCTGTGTTTCCCTGGACTTCTTTACTCATTCTGAAGACTTTTTAGACACCAGAGATGGGGATAGGGAGGAATCCAGTCTTCAGTGGAGGTTCAAGGAACAAACAGCCAAGGCTATGGACTACCAGATGGTTAAAGGACAGCATAAGAACACAATCAATGTAAACCAGGGCATCATGTCTCCACCAGAAACCACCCAACTCTATGGATATTCTAATGCATCTGAAACACAGGATGACCTTAAAGCTACGACTATGCAGATATTAGAGGCATATAAAGAGGAAACAAACAAATATCTCAAATAAATTCAGGAAATTACAACCAAACAAATAGAAGACATCACAGGAAACTGCAATCAAGCAGGTAAAAGAAAGGAATAAAACTGTTTCAAGACCTGAAAACAGAATTAGAATTAATAAAAAAAAAATACACAAAATGAGAAAATCCTTGAGGTAGAAAACATAGAGAAGATATTAAGAACCACAGAGGTAAGTACCACCAACATAATACAAAAGATAAAGGAGAGAATCTTGGGCAATCAAGATACAGTTGAAAAAAAATCTATACATCTCTCAAAGAAAACATTAAAGTGGAAAAGTTATTGACAGAAAACAGCAAAATAAAAACAAGGATACCAAGAAAAGATGAAACCTAAGACTAGTAGGAATAGAGGAAAAAGAAGAGTCAAGGCTCTATGGTCCAGAAAAATATTTTCAAGAAAGTCATAGAAGAAAATTTCCCCAAATTAAAGAAAGAGATTCCCTTAAACCTACAAGAGGCTTATAGAACACCAAATAGACTAGACAAGAAAAAGTAATTCCTCTTGCTACATAATAATGAAAATACTAAATCTTAAGAACAAATAAAAAAATTAAAAACTGCAGGGAAAAAGGCCAACTAACATCTAAAGGTAAACTTTTCAGAATCACCTCTGACTTCTCAACAGAGACTAGGAAAGTCAGAAGGACCTAGGTAGATGTCATACAGAACTAAAAGTCCACAGATGCCAACTCAAACTACTATACCCAGCAAAACTCTCAATATCATAGGTGGAGAAGACAAGATATCTAACAATGAAAACAAATTTAAATAGTACCTACCCACAAATCTAGCCCTACAGAAGATAATAGGAGGAAAAAATGCAACCCAAGGTGATTAACTACACTCAAGAAAACACAGGAAATAAATAACTTCACTATGACAAAACTAAAAGTAGACAAGCACACTAAAACATACCACAACTCGTATCAAAATAAAAGGAGCTAACTGTCATTGGTCATTAATCTCTCTCAACACCAATGGACTGAACTCTCCAATAAAAAAGCACACATTAGCAAAATAAATGCATAAACAAGACCCAACATTCTGCTGTGTACTGGAAATATACCTCAGCCACAAAGATAGACATTACCTGAGAATAAAAGGCTGGAAGATGCTATTCCAAGCAAACGGACCTAAGAAATAAGGAGGAGTAGCCATTCTAATATCTAACAAAACAGAGTTTCAACAAAAATTAATCAAAAGAGATAAGGAAGGACACTTACTTCCCATCAAAGGAGGAATCAACCAAGAACACATCACAATCATGAACATGTAAGCCCCCAATATAAGGGTACCTATATTTATAAAAGAAGCAATATTAAACCTTAAATCACACAATGATCTCAACACATTACTAGTAGGAGACTTCAACACTACACTATCAACAATGGACTGATCATCAAGACAGAAGCTAGATGGAGAAATAATGAAGCTAACAGAAGTCATGAATCAAATGGACATAATATATGTCACTGAACATTTTATCCAAATGCAAAGAACATACTGTTGTTTTTTTTTTTTTTTTTCTCAGTATCACTTGGGACCTACTCCAAAAGTGACCATATAGTCAGTCACAAAGCACACCTCAACTGATACATGAAAATTGAATTAACTCATTTTTCTTTATCAGATCACAGTAGATTAATCCTAGACCTCAACAACAAAAAATAAAACACACTCGTGGAAGCTGAACATCTCCCTGCCTAGTGATCACTGGGTGAGGGAAGAAATAAACATAATAGATATGTCCTAGAATTCAATGAAAATGAGGGCAAAAGATAATGATATTTATGCAACACCATGAAAGTACTGCTGGGACAAAAGTTCATAGCACTATGAACATTCATAAAGAAATTGGAGAGACCACATATTAGCAACTTATGGGTCTCCTGGATGCAAAAAAGAAAAGAAAAAAGAAAAAAACAACAACAAGAGGAGTAGATGGGAGGAAATAACCAAACTTCTGGCTCAAACGAGTAAGTTGGAAACAAGAAGAGCAATACAATAAATCAAGGAGACTAAGAGTTGGTTCTTTGAGAAAATCAACAATGTAGACAAACCTTAGCCAAACTAACTAAAAGACAGAGAGTCAGTACCCAAAATAACAAAATCGGAAATAAAAAGGGGGACATAACAAAAGACACTAAGGAAATCCAAAATATAAGTTTTTACATCAAAAGCCCATATTCCACAAAATTAGCAAATCCAAAGGAATAGGTTGATTTTCTTGACAGATTTCACCTGTGAATGTTAAATCAAGAACAAGTAAACACCATTTGCCTGCGAATTTCATGATTTCCTCCTTTTTAATTGCTGAATAGTATTCCATTGTGTAAAAGTACCACAATTTCTGTATCCATTCCTCAACTGAGGGACATCTGGGTTGTTTCCAGGTTCTGGCTATTACAAATAAAGCAGCCACGAACATGGCTGAGCAAATGTCCTTGTTGTGTACTTGAACATCTTTTGGATATATGCCTAAGAGTGGTATAGCTGGGTCTTGAGGAATCACTATTCCTAATTGTCTAAGAAAGCGCCAAATTGATTTCCAGAGTGGTTGTACAAGTTTGCATTCCCACCAGCAATGGAGGAGGGTTCCTCTTTCTCCACAGCCTCTCCAACATGCGTTG
>JAQQSO010003156.1:0-13794 GCA_028658305.1 Pachyuromys duprasi
ATGATCAATGCTTGCTTAGATGGACAAATGAGTAGGAGAAAACAAGCAACAGGACAGGAGCCTACCAAAGAGGGCCTCTGAAAGACTCTATATAGCAGTGTATCAAAGCAGATATTAAGACTCACAACTAAGCCTTCGGCAGAGGGCAGGGAATAATATGAAAATAAGGGGAGTTATTAAGACTTGGTGAGAACAAGAGCTCCATAAAGACCAAATAGATCAGGGCACAGGGGTCTTTTATGAGACTGTTTCTCCAACCAAGGACCATGTCTGGTTATAACCTAGAACACCTGCTCAGATGTGGCCCATGGTAGCTCAGTATCCAACTGGAGTCCCTAGTAAGGGGAACAGGGACTATTTCTGCCATGAACTCGACCCTCTCCCACACACACCCGGGAGAAACAGCCTAGCTAGATCCCAGAAGAGGACATTGCAGCCAGCCCTGAAGAGACAAGATAAACTAGGGTCAGATGGAAGGGGAGGAGGACCTCTAGAAAAATAAATCTCTCATATAATAGAAAATAAAAATGCTGTTGTGAATATTAAAAGAGGCAAATGAATATGAAGCTTATTAACGTGCTTTAGTGGGAAGAGAAATTATACATGTACATATATTACATCTTGCTTGCCATACACATGAATATATATTCTATGTATTTATAAGATAAAATTATATGTGTTGAAATATTACCTGTAATGCTTCACTTGAAGTTGTTTGGTTTTGATTGTTGACCTCTTTTACTCAATATAATCCATAAACAAATCTATTGCTGTTATGAATATATTAATATTTTACATCCTAGCCTCACTTCCTGTTCATTTTTCTGGATTTAGGATGTACGGTGTACAGCTGTCTCCCACTCTCACTTCCATGACTTTTCTACCTTGATAGATGGTAATATCTTTTTGTTTGGCCTTAAGCCACAGAAAGTATTTCTATGCTTCTTTTCAAGTATGAAATTATGGCAAAGAGAAAAGTTACTATACAGTCAGTATTCTTTAAGAAAAGAGGTATAGGAATCAATTTTTAAAAAGGCTGCACAAAAGTACATAAATGTAAGAAAATAATGAATTCAAGACAACTTAAAAGTTTATTATTAGGTCTGCAGATGCTATGGAGGCAGAGTGTAGTCCAAGCTTTTATTTATATGGGCATGTGTCCAGTATCACGGCTTCTCAGGAACATAATTGGTATCATTTGAATCTAGAGTACCCTGAGGAGTCTCAGGCCTTTAAGGACTGTTTTCCAGGTTGCAGATGGCAAAGAATCTTCAGGAGGTAAAGCCTGCATGATGGAAGAAAGGTAGGTTACTGGGGGGCGTTTCTGTGAAGAGAGCGTTTCATCCCTGGTCCTTTTCCATTGTGTTTTTCACTTTCTGGCCATAGCAAAATGAGAACTTCTTCCTGCTATATGCCCCTGCCACAGAGTACTCTCTTACTTTAGGCATCAGATCAGTGTGATAACTAATGATGGACTAAAGTATCCAAACCTCAACTGAAATAATCCTTTATTTTAGAAGTTCCTTATCTATGATATCTTGTCTTAGCAATGATGAGCTAACACCATAAACCATACAGATATACAATGTTAGATTTTTCTAGAAGCTCTTTAAATACATGAAAGAAATGGTGAAATCAGTTTTCATAGTATATCCAATTCATCAGATATTAGCAAATGTTTTCAAATTGAAATTGTATGCAATTATTTAGTAAATGTTCCGCTTTTCCAAATGACTCTTTTTTTATTTTTTGAGATATAATTGCAATTACATCTTCTCATGTTCCCCTTCTCATTTTAATGAAGTTACTGAAGTTAAAGGTAGCTTTGCAATTGTCATACTTACAGTTGTCATTTAGAAGACCTAGGCAGAGACACATATATAAAACCACAGATTTACTAATAATAAGCGTAAATTTGACATGATGGAATAAATAATATAATATATTTTGCTTAAGCTTAATAGCTATAACAGGAATAAAATTTGGTTTCTTGAGCCTCCTTTTTGTTTGTTTGCTTGTTTTATTTTGTTTTTGTTCTTCACCCTTTTTTGGTTTGGTTTGGTTTGGTTTGGTTTTTTTAGTTTAATGTATTTCATTCTGATTTTAAGTGCTAATCAGGTACAATATAATGACATGACATGTTTTTCCAAGGCACAAATGATCATCTATTCTCACTGTTATTTCATACACTACTATGCAAATGATAATACTCCAGTACAGTGCTCGTATGATTAAAATAGACAAACAAAACTTCCTCCAGCAGCCAATTCCTTGGTCATTTTCTGGTTTTATAAAAGGTCCAGATAAACGTTCAAATATTATAAAAAGAAAATTAGAATGTTTAAAAATCTGACACAGAAAAACTGAATTTTTGGTGATTTATTTTTTAAATTTTTTTGAGACAGCTGATTTTTTATGTTACTTTTTCAATTTTCTATAATACTTAAAGATATGGTGTGGAATGAAATGATTTAATGTCTCAGCCATGTTAAAAGTTCCGCCTTGTGCTTTAGAAGGAGAAATGCCTGTGAATGTAAGCAGTCAATAGACTTGAGTATTAGAACTTCAGGTTACTAATGAAAATTCTGGTTCAGGAAACATAATAGAACTTAATCAAGTAAATGTTACTTACACTGGAGAGTAAGGGCTGTTAAAAGACTAATTCAAGCAATTTTTAAATCATTTTTGTAAACATTTGCTTTCAGCTTTTCAAAGGATTGCATAAGGAAACTTACTGCATTATTTTATCTCCAAACATTTATTACTTAGTTACACTAAAAACAGTGACTGCCTTCTGCTGGTGACTATGTTCAGCAGAGCAGGCAAATTTGAAAAACCCTTACCTCACTTCAGGTACCACGTGAAGACAAGAACATCAGAACACTCACTTGGATTTAGGTGATTGGGAAGCAGTTTTTCTACACGGCCACCATGGTTGAGTTTGTAGCTGGCCTTTGTTAATTTGTAGAGTTGTTTGTTGTTTGTTTGTTTGTTTGTCTTTTCCAAATAAATCTGTACACCTAAAGAGACTAATCAAGAAGTAGGACTCTGGGTAAGATGCTTAAACCTCATTCATAAAGTCAAAGTGTATGGACATCATAAGAGGGAGAAAACAGGGAACAGGACAGGAGCCTACCAAAGAGTCCCTCTAAAAGATTCTACTCTGCAGGGTATCAAAGCAGATGCTGCAACTCATAGCCAAATTTTGGGCAGAGTGCAGGGAATCTTATGAAAGAAGGGAGAGATATAAATACCTGGAGGGGACAGGAGCTCCACAAGGAGAGCAACAGAACCCCCAAATCTGAACAAGGGTGTTTTCTGAGACTGATACTCCAACCAAGGATCTTGGAGATAACCTAGAACCCCTGCACAGGTATAGCTGATGACAGCTCAGTGTCCAAATGGGTACCATAGTAATGGGAACAGGGACTATGTCTGACATGAACTCAGTGGCCTGCTCTTTGAACACCTCCCCGTGATGGAGAAGCAGCCTTACCAGGCCACAGAGGAAGACAATGCAAAGAGTCCTGATAAGACCTGATAGGCTAGGACCAGATGGAATGGGAGAAGGACCTCCCCTATCAGTGGACTGGGGGAGGCGCATGGGTGAAGAGGGAGGGAGGGTGGATTTGGAAGGGGAAGAGGGAGGGAGCTACAGGTGGGATACAAAATAAATAAACTGCAATTAATAAAAATAAAATATAACAACAAAGAAAAAAGAGAGATAAAGAAGGATAGACAGGTGAGAGAGAGATCCTTGAAACATCTTTTCTTCTTTGAGCACAACTAATAACAAAATGCAACCAATACCCCTGAATGACCCACACCACTCACTCCACGTATGAGACCTCTAGCATTTATATACCCTCTGAAAAGTTCCCAGAATTCCAATGACAGAAATTATCTGCAGCTGGCAAAACCATGCCTATGCTAGAGAATGAGAAAAATCATAGTCAGCTGCTGTGGATAGTCAGAAACAGCCCCATATCCCGACACCTGGGATTAAAATGAAAACATATTCTTATAATATTTCCGCATTTTTTAAAAGAAACCAAAATTCCAAACTCATACTACATGAGATTTTTTTTTTGTTTGTTTAGAAGTTTGTATGTAAAAACTTAGTAGTAGCTTTTTTAAATACAAATTCCTATTCTCAGCCTTTGGGAAAAAAATGTTATCAGTTCTACTTTCTGTGATGCTAATCATGTATGTATGTGAACACACAAACATATAACCAGTTGTCTTGGGTATTTAATTTCATTTATATATGTATGCATGTGAACCGAAACACATATAATTAAAATGTTTTAATGAGACATTGGAAACTATGTTGAAGTTTATGATCATTGTTGCCACCAGCTGCTATGAACACAGAAGCTTCTTTTGTAGTGGTGTTGATGACTACAGTCTCGTAACTGATAATGAGAGACATTGAAGACTTCTGTGACAACCTATCACCCTGACTCCCCCCAAAAGTCAGTCCTTAACTGTGAGGATGATGCTGAAATTCAGTTCTTCACAGTAGACCTGCTAATCAGCTGGCAAGGGGT
Source organism: Pachyuromys duprasi (assembly GCA_028658305.1). Classification (NCBI taxonomy): domain Eukaryota; kingdom Metazoa; phylum Chordata; class Mammalia; order Rodentia; family Muridae; genus Pachyuromys; species Pachyuromys duprasi. The sequence goes on from JAQQSO010003156.1 coordinate 4,551, forward strand.
TGGGGAAAGACCCAGCTTCCTTTAAGGGCTGCCCACTGGGAGTTTAACCAGGCACCAATGAGTATATGGACAACACGGATAATACTTGATTCTTTTCTGGAGGGGGTTGTGCCACAAGGATGGAAGGGAGGACCTGGGAGGAATTGAAAGCAAGCATGATCAGGACACATTATATGAAATTCCATAATAGTTAATAAAATTATTATGGTGGGAAAAGAAACGAATTAGGAATAACTTTTTAAAATTTTATTTTTTATATTAATTAGAGTTTATTCACTTTGTATCCTATTTGTGGCCCCCTCCCTTTTTCCCTCCCATTCTCACCTTCCCTCTCTCATCTCCATCCATGCCCCTCTCCAAGTCCACTAATAGGCTTGGTACTCCTCCCCTTCTATCTGACCCTAGCCTATCAGGTCTCATCAGGATTGGCTGCCTCTTTGGCCTTGTAAGGCTGCTTCCCCTTCAGGGAGAGGTGATCAAAGAGCTAGCCACTGAGTTCGTTCATGTCAGAGACAGTCCCTGTTCCCCTTACTAGGCAACCCACTTGGATACTGAGCTGCCCTGGGCTACATCTGAGCAGGGGTTCTAGATTATCTTTATGAAAGATCCTTGGTTGGAGTACCAGTCTCAGAAAAGACCTCTGTGCCCATATTTTTTGGTTCTGTTGCTCTCCTTGTGGCGCTCCAGACCCCTCTAGGTCTTACTATCTTCCCCTTCTTTCATAAGATTCCCTGCACTCTGTCCAAAGTTTGGTTATGAGCCTCAGCATCTGCTTTGATACACTGCTGGGTAGAGTTTTTCAGAGGCTCTCTGTGGTAGGCTCCTGTCCTGTTTTCTGTTTTCTCTTTCTGATTTCCATACCATTTTCCTTTCTGAGTGAGGATTGATCATCTCACGCCGGGTCCTCCTTCTTGCTTAGCTTCTTTAGGTGTACAGATTTTAGTATGTTTATCTTATATTAAATGTCTAATATCCACTGATAAGTGAGTATATACCATGTGTGTCTTTCTGCTTCTGGGGTACCTTACTCAGGATGATCTTTTCTAGATCCCACCATTTGCCTGCAAATTTCACGATTTATGAGCAACTTTTTAACTTTACTTTCACTAGATTTTTTAAATTAAAATTTAAGATACAAAATAAATCAACACTGATTTCCCTGTGCAAGTCTATTCTATTAAGAAATATAATAAAAGTTTACAAACACTATAGGAAAATGGTAACTATTAAGAGCACATTCTTTGATTCAATTTAAATATACATTCACATATTAAATAACTGACTGGCGCCCAAGTCCCCAGCACCTGCATAAAACTCAGGTGTGACAGCCCGTGCCTGTAACTTAAGTGTTTAAGTGCAGACAGGATAATTAACAGCGATCACTGCACAGTGAGCCAGTTCATATGGCAAGTTCAGGTCCACAAGGGAGAACAAGGAAACAAGCTTCTGAATGGCATCCTTTCCTGGCCTCCACATGCTTGTTTACAGGGTAGTGCCAATGAACACACAGAGATACACAGACACAGACAAAGACTCATACACACATACACATACACCATACACACACCCCACACACTTATACCATACATACAAACACATATTATTTACATACTCATTAATAGTTCCTTAATAGTCCATTTATTTCTAGTAATATATACTGGAAACAAGTGCCCAGTGTGCCAGCCAAATCAGCACTGTATCTATGTATGCTTTAGGGCCTTTTACTATATATCAATTTCTAATTCACGAATAAAGTGTTCCATATTCAAAAATGTGAATTTAATTAAATATTGTATTCATTTTTTTCCAGAATATGGCATAATAATTTTCAGGGAGACTTCAGTAAGGCTTTGGTAAAGGTTTTAAAAGGCTTTGGTCCAGGTACTATTTTATTAATCTACAAAATAATAAAATCATAGTAAAAAAGAAATATCTTAAAAATGAAATATTAATGTTTACTGCATAGTTAGTAACTAATATACAAACATTTTTATTCAAACAAAAGATAAATAACAATTTATTGGAATTTATGAATACTTGTAAGTTAATTACTTGAAAATGCATACAATTTTCACATCAAGATGCCAAATCCTGCTAATAAATTAATTCTACTTACTATTGATTAAGCATTTTAATGTTTATGACTTTACATTCTTGATTTCAATAAGAATGAAACATCTTGTAATATATTTGCTGATTTTTTTGGTAATTGCAAAAGGCATTCATACTTTTAAATTATATAACTTATTATTTCAAAATATCTGTCTTGTATCTGACAGAGTTGGATGTGTTGTAGCCATTCATTCACAGTGATTTAATTGGGGACGCAAAAGTGGCACATAGTTTAAAACAGTTGCAGAAGTCCTGGGTTTCATTCCAAACACCCACAGGGCAGCTAAAAACATTCTTCAACTTCAGTTCCAGAGAATCCAACACCCTCTTCCGGCATCCACAGGCACTAGGCAAGTACACAGTACACATACACACGTGCAGGGATAACACTCACATGCATAAAATAAATACATCTAAAAACACAATGAAAAAAGAAATATTATTGGTCAGGTATGATGATGCATGCCTCTAACTAAAAGCTCAGTGGAATGGGGAAGGGATACTGAAGCTGCAAATGAAGTATTTGCGTATGGCTCAGGCTATATAGTGAGGCACTGTCAAAACAGGCAGACAACAACAAAAGTGCTTACTGAAAGTGTACTATTTCCAAGCATATCCCAGGAACTGAATGCAGATGAAAAGTAAGTGTCAAGAGTTTTGTAGTTTGTGTTCAATAAAGAAATAAAGACGTGAATCTAACATTTCTGATGACAGTGCTTTGGCTAAAGATAAAGCAGAGAAGGGGTTAGGAAATGTCAGAGTGTTGAACAGGGTTAAAGACAGTTGCAAAACAAAATGAAGACAGAAAGTAGAAGTTTAGCAAATGACACATAAAATAAATTTTGTATATCTGTATCGTAAGACTATTTCCAGTTGGAAAAGAAGAAAGTAGAAAGATCACAACAGGGGAATTTGTCTAGTGTGTTCAATAAGTAGCAAGTTATGAACAGAATCAGGGGAGAGCAAAAGCCGATGAGGTCAGAAAAGTAATAAAAAGAAAGATAGATCATATAGGCATCTCTTGGTCATTGTAAGAACTTGTCTCTTAAAAGAACAGCTGTAAGTGAGATAGGATTTTGAGAAGATCTGGATAACGTTAAAACTGTGTTTCTCAACCTTCATAATACTGTGACCCTTAATAATCCCCTCATGTGGCGACCCCAGCCATAAAATTATTTTTGTTGCTGGTTTATAACAGTAATTTTTCTATTGTTAGGAATCATAATGTAAACATCTGATATGCATCATATTTGACATGGGACCCCTGTCAGTGATTCAAAGCACAGGTTGAGAGATGCTGTTTTAAAATAAATACACCTGACTTTTGAGAATAGTAAGGAAGGGAAAAAGAGAAGCAGAAGACAAGTGGTAAGCAGAAGTTTAGGTAAGCAATGAACTTGATGTGAATTGGGATGGCATTGTCATGATAGAGATGTGTGGAATGATGAGGTTCCACACAGCATTGAAGAAAACCAAAACATATTCTGATGGATTAACTGTAAAGCTGAACATATTTCTAGCCTTGGTTCCAGTTGCTGCTTATTAAAATAAGAAAGACTGCAGAAGGCGGAGGCACAGTGGGACATGAGTATGGTATGTGTAAATGGAAATAATGAGTCGGTAGCTAGAACAGCAGAGGCATCTGAGTTAGTGGCATGTGTGGGCTTTGTCGACATTAAAATGCCCGTTAAAGCAATGGAAATGAGTGAAATTTCCAAGCCAGTGAGAGAAGACAGAAAAGTAAACAAGACAGTAACTCCTTAAGCCCTCTAAATTGACAAGATGCTAAGACTTATGCCCAACCTTTGGGCAGAGTGCAGGGAATCTTACGAAAGAAGTGGGAAGTAGTAAGATAGGGAGAGGACAGGAGCTCCACAAGGAGAGCTACAGAACCAAAAAATCTGAGCACAGGGGTCCTTCCTGAGACTGATACTCCCAACCAAATACCATGCATAGAGATAACCTAGAACCCCTGCACAGATGTAGCACATGGCAGTTCAGTATCCAAGTGGGTTCCATAATAATGGGAACAGGGACTGCCTCTGACATGAACTGATTGGCCTGCTCTTTGATCACCTCACCCTGAGTGGGGAACAGCCTGACCAGGCCACAGAGGAAGACAATGCAGCCACTCCTGATGAGACCTAATAGACTAGTATCAGAAGGAAGGTAAAGAAGACCTCCCCTATCAGTGGACTTGGGGAAGGGCATGTGTGGAGAAGGGAGAGGAAGAGAGGGGTTGGGAGGGGCTACAGGGGAGATACAAAGTGAAAAAAGTATAATTAATAAAAAAATGTCAAGATCAATGGGAAAACATATCAGATGGTAAAGGAAAGCTAGGAAATCATCAGGAAGCAAAGCCAGGTGACATGTAGGAAGTCATTGTGTATAGCAGTCAGTGAGGAGGTAAAGACAGCAGACTGAGTGCAGTGAACTCAAGGAAAAGAGGGAGGAGAGGTCCCTGGAAGAGCAGAACAGTGAACATGGAGAGGCTTTGATGTGAATGCAGAGCAGGAAGATGGATAACAGTCAGGGTGGGTGATGCCAAGACAATTGTGATTTGACATTTTTGCTTAAAGAGAAGGGAAATTATAGATCACAGGGATACTAGGGGAAGCTACTGAGTAGCATGAATAAGTGATGATGCAGAATGATAGTCCCTGGGACTCTATCCCTGTGAGAATGAAACAAAGGGATACAGTGCATATGGGAAGATTGGTTTGAGGGCATAATTTGCCCCTAGTAACTGACAAAAAAAAGAACATTTAAGGGCAGGTAGATTGGCTGTAGCTATTCGGAAATATCTTCCTGTTTGTTTTCTGCTGTCCTCATTAGAGTTGTACTGCTGTGAAGAGACCCCATGATCACAACTCTTTTAAAAAATTTTTGAGGCATTTTATTCACTTTGTATCCCAGTTGTAGCTCCCTCCCTCATTTTCTCCCTGTCCCACCCTCTCTCTCTCTTCCTTCCTTATCCTACTTCCCTAGTCCAATGATAGGGACAGTCTCCTTCCTCTACCGTCTGACTCTAGCCTATCAGGTCCAATCAGGATGTCCTGGATCCTCTTCCTCTTTGTGCTGGCTAGGTTGTTCCACCAGGGCGAAGTGATCAAAGAGCAGGCAACTGAGTTCATGTCAGAGACTGTGTCTTCTCCCCTTACTAGAGGACCCACATGGAGACTGAGCTGTCTATGAGCTATATCTGAGCAGGGGGTCTATGTCCTATCTATGCATGGTCTTTGGATGATGCATCAGTCTCTGTAGACCCCCCTGAGCCCAGCTTTTATGGCTTCGTTGGTCTCCTTGGGGGGCTCCTGCCCCCCTGGGTCCTTCTATATCCTCCCCTTCTTCCATAAGGCTCCCTGTGCTCTGTCCAAAGTTTGGTAGTGAGTCTTTCCACCTGCTGTGTGGAGTCCTTTAGAGAACACTGCTGTGGGCGCCCATCCTGTTCCTTCTCTTCTCTTGCTTCCAGTGTCTATCCTGTTTTACCTTCTGAATGAGAATTAAGAATCTTCTCTAAGATCCTCCTTATTACTTAGCTTCTTAGAGTCTGTGAATTGTATTATGGTTATTTTACACTATATGGCTAATATCTACTTACAAATAAGTACATACTATGTGTGTCTTTCTGGGTCTGGGTTACCTCACTCAGGATGATATTTTCTAGTTCCATGCATTTGTCTTCAAATATCATGATTTCCTTGTTTGTAATATCTAAGTAGTGTTTCATTGTGTAAATGGAATACTTTATCCATTCTTCAGTTGAGGAAAATATAGGTTGTTTCCAGATTCTGGCTATTATGAATAAAGCTTCAATGATGATAGTTGAGTAAATGTTCATGACTAAACATCTTTTAGATATATGCCCAGGAGTGGGATAGCTCTATCTTGAGGTAGCACTATTCCCAGTTTTCTGAGAAAGTGAAAGATTCATTTCCAAAGTGTTTGTACAAGTTTGCATTCCCATGAACAATGGAGGAGGGTTCCTCTTTCTCCACATCTTCTCCAGCATCTGTTGTCACTTGAGTTTTTGATCTTAGCCATTCTGATGGGTGTGAGATGGAATCGCAGAGTTGATTTGATTTGTATTTCCCTGACAATTAAGGACATGGAGCACTTCTTTAAGTTTTTTTCTTCCGTTCAATATTGTTCTGTTAAGAATTGTCTGTTAGCTCTGTACCTTTTATAAAGGAAACACTTAATTGGGGCTGGCTTCCTGCTTGAGAGATTTATTCCATTATCCTCATGGCAGGATACAGGCAGACATGGTGCTGGAGGAGCAGAGAGTTCTGCATCTTGATCCTCACACAGCATCAGGAATCTGTGACATACTGGCCAGAGTTAAGCATATGAGACTTCAAAGCCCACCTGCCTCATGACACACTTCCTCCAATAAGTCCACACCCACTCCAACAGGGCCATATCTCCTAATAGTGCCACTCCCTATACAACAAACATTCTAACTCATGAACCTATGGGAGCCACACATTCAAACTACCTCAAGTACTCAGGCAAACAGGGGAGAAAGTTCTCAGTTGTGAGTGATACGTAGAATTAGAAATATAAAGGGAGAAGTGAGTTTATGGGAACATGGAGTATTCGTGGTTGTAAATAAATGTATTTTAGTTCCTGGGCCCTACTGGAGATTACTCATGACATTAGTGATTATCAGTTTAAATTTTTTAATGAAAATAGTCATGTGATTGGCATGTTCATCTGAGCACAGATGCTGGATAACCTGAAAATTGTATGCAACTACAGGTAGGAGCTTGGGGGTAGAGATACAATGAAGAGTAGGGAGCTTCAAATAAAATTTATTGATCTTCATGTAATTAATTTATTGATCTAGTGACTGTTTCTCCTAGTAGTGTTGTTCCTTAAAAAATTCTGGATTTTCTTTACAATACAAGGTAGTATCACTAGAATAAGCAAATTCACATTAAAACACACTCCAATTCCTGGTCCCAGAGGTAACTACTATAAATAGTTGCATGTCTATCCTTCTAGACATTTTCTATGAATATATAAGCAGGTAGTTTCTTTAAACTTAAAATTACCTTGTTCTGTTCATATGGTTCTGGTATGCACTGTTTTCACTCCACAATATATCACAGGTACACTGTGCACACTGGTACTGAGACATCTATTTCATTCTACAATGATATAATGTGCTATTGCTTTTCTTAGCAATAATTTATTTAAATAATCATTTTTTTGATTAAGTTGTTTTCTGGTTTTGCTCTTAGGGAAAATATAAAGCCAGCATCTTTATCTGCAGACATCTATTCATCCTTCTTTTACTTTTCTGAAGAAGATTACTTGAGGAAGGATTGCTTATTCAAAGAGTGGGTGTCATTTCATAGTTTCTACTCAGTGACTAGCCATGATGAAATTGACTTATTCATATTCCATATTAAATAGACATATAATAGTAATTCTTGAAAGTATATATTTAATCACCCAAGAGAAAATTAAACATCATAGTTAACAATTTTTATGAACATTGACCAATTTTAAACACAAAACATAAAAGTAGATAGCTACTAATGACCTTGAAACATTTACTATTTGGCTATTTTAGGCTTTACTTTACTGATTTTTTTCTATCTTTTAATAAACAGAATTTTGACATCAAGACTTTTCTCCTTTATACTTTATTTCCTGACCACAGGCTACAGTTATACTGCAGTTTATATTTCTATTTAAAGTATTGCATATCCTAGTTATCTTTGGCCTTCTTTCTCTTTGAGAGCAATGGTTTCTGTTTATTTGGTACATTTAAAAGAATACACAGACTGAGAAATGAGAATGGCTCTTTGCATGTTATTATTTGAATGTGAAATAATCTCCACAGGCTCTGATTTCAGCACTTGATCTCCAGTGGGTCACTCTTTTAGAACTTATTGCAGCCTGTTGGAGGAAAGCCATAGCTGAGGAAGAAGACCACAGAGATCTGGGCCTTAGCTGCTAGACTATTCCTTCTCTAGCCCAAACTCTCTGTTCTTAGAAAGGACCCATCTGAATAGTCTCTTTATTTATCATTTTTTCCTTGTGATGATGGGCTGTCAAACTAATTAAGAACAAATCCTTTCTCCCTCATGTTGCTTCTCTCAGGTATTTTGATATACCAATGAGAAAAGTAACTAATACCTAAATAATTACAAACCAATAATTAATAGGTGACTGTATTCTTCCTCTTTATAGTTTTAGCAAAATATGTGTTAAATAGGTATATAAATATTTTATATTAAATTAGATAGATGTGATGTTATTTATAATATTAATGTTTGTGATGCTCATGTTTCAAGATCTGGGTATGTTACAGAGCCCTTGATGTGGTTTATTCCTACAAAGAGATTTTCTTTTGCAGTAATGAATCCCTATGCTTCTCTCATGTGAGAGTTTGTGAATTTTCATCTAAGATCCACCTAATAGTGTCAAATAGTCACAGCCCCTCAAAATCTATAATTTGATCACAACTGTGAAGGATTTATGCCCCTTTATATATGTGTTAGCTTGTTTTTTCATATAAATTATGTATCTATGTAATTCATACATTCCAAGGATTAGAACACAGCTACCTTTAGACCCATAATTTTATTCATCGCAAGTTTCTGTATAAAAATTAAGCTAATTGTTCAGCAATTCCATACATGTATATAATGCATTCTATTTCCTTTCTTTCCTGTACCCTTTTTCCTTTGCTCCCCTCCCTGTGACTGCTTCCCTCCCCACAAGTCTCTTGCCACATTCATGGCCATTTATTGTGTGACAAACTAGCTTTAACCAGGGCCATCTCTGTGACAGTTGATTTGGAGTTATTCACTGGACTCTTGTGGGTTCATAATTATATTAATGTCTAAAATAGTTAGTATATAAAAATTTAATACATTTTAATTTTAATTTTTATATCAATCAGAGGTTAGGTACTTTGCATCCCCGGCGTAGCACCCTCCTTCTTTCCCTCCTACTCTCCCCATCCCTCCCTCATCTCCTCCCCGCCCACTCCAAGTCCACCTACAGGGGAGGATCTCCTCCCCTTCCATCTGACCCCAGTTCATCTTGTCTCCTCAGGGCTGGCTACCATGTCCTCCCCTGGGATCTAGCCAGGCTGTTACTCCCTGGCGTGTAT